>JAIFKG010004681.1:0-19865 GCA_020351975.1 Phyllosticta ampelicida
CGTCTCCGAGGCAAGTACTTAGTAGTGCAGATAGTCCACCAATCGAATGTTATTCGTCGTTGCCAAGTCACAAAAGGAAGGAACGCTAGACCTGATACGGCCGAGTTTGTAATTCTCTTCGAATAATTCGATTCTGCCCAGCCGGCATTCTCCGGTGGCTGCGTACGGAGTATAACTTGACGACATCCATTACTTGTGCCACATGCGCGGCGGTCTGCTACGTGTTGTGGTGGCTATGTGGGTAGATCCAGGATCCCGCTTCTACAAGTCTGCCGCTTCGTGATATGACATTTACAGAGTCACTATTTGTTTGATGAAATGCCTTCTGGCACCCCACACAGCAGAGTAACGAGATGTTGGCAGAGTCAAAAGTGCATGCATGGTTCCCACATAGCTATCGTCTCGACTCAACCCCAGCTCAACTCAAAGCAAAATAAACCAACCAAACCCACTCAATTCACTGCTTCCTCCCTGTACAAGGCCTCAAATCCAAGCACTCCTCAGGCCATTTCGAGAGACTTGAAGTTTCACGCTTCTATTTTCATCTCTTGAATTACTGCGGCATGTTCTTTCGCAACACGCACATCCGATGCTCCGTCAATGAGATCCAACCCCCGTGGACCGTCCATGCTAATGCCTACCCGCCCTTCTGCTTGATACCATGGTGTTCATATCTTCCCTGCTCTGCACTGCCCCCTAAACGTCTATTCGCGTCAATCCGTCGAGTTGCTGCAAAGTCACCCCATACCGATCCCTGACCGGTCAAGCGGTCGTAAAGGTAAGTACGAGAAGGCTCGTTCATGTCTAACATGCTTCAGTGATCTTTTTACCTCTGCTTGACAGGCAGAGTTTTCTAGTACTCTATCGAGTTGGAGAGGAGCAGGAATTTGAGGTAATTTTGGTCGAGTGGTTGACTAGGTGCCGGGGCATAATTAGGTCCAATTGTCCGAGACATGCGGAAGTCGAGGCAGCGTTGGAAAGGTCACAGTTCATGAACAACTCCCACAGCCCACCAAAACGTAAGGGCAGCAAAAAAGATCTATTGCCACGCACGTAGGCGGGGAAGCTACAAAGCAAAAGTCAAGGCTCCCGAGCAAGGAATCTTTGTATGAGTAGCATCCATTAATGAGCGGACTTGCTTTCACCCTCCTACACTGTGAGAGGTGAGAGACTAAGAAAACCTTTACACTCCCGATCCGTGTCCGCCTACTGGGGACTTTGTTGCTCGGGAGTTTTTTCCTGTGTAGTTTCTTGCTGAGGAGTTGTAGTGGACCCTCCCGAAGTGCCACCAGTTCCTGACCCGCCTGACGTATCAGTGTAGGCGTATTGTCCGCACTGTGAATCGTCAGACGCGATATCGTTGGAAAGGGTCTTAGTAACTTACAGATGCGAAGCTAATGAGGTCAATCTCCGAGGTAGAAGAACGGGGACATCCGTGGGATTCACGATCACCATTGCATCTAAATGCTTTGGCAGTCTCTTCGTCTTCCTGCTTCGGTGCATCTCTTTTGCTAGGAGGTTTGGCGGTATGGCCAGTACCAGTGCCAGTGTTGGAAGTGCCAGTACCAGGGCCAGTGTTGGAAGTGCCAGTACCAGAGCCAGTGTTGGAAGTGCCAGTACCACCAGTGCCAGGACCAGTGTTACTACCACCAGTACCACCAGTGCCAGGACCAGTGTTACTACCACCAGAACCGGTGTTGGTAGGACTAGAACCGCCTTCCTGGGTTGGTGGAGGTGCAGAATTGCCACCTCCTGAAGCTGGCTCATCGCCAACGCCATCGTGCATGCCAACGACCTCAACCCAATAAAGGTCAGCGTAAGATCGACCGAGGGAGACGTCGTCGGAGCAGCCCTCGAAATAGCCGGAAATTTGGGTGACCTCGCCCGTGAGTTGAAGATTTTGGTCCAGCTTGGGAACACGATCAAAAGTGAGGTTCCTGTTGCAGAAATCTTCGATACTGTTCGACACGAGTTGACGCTGGGTACAGAAGGGGTTTCCGTAGACCCAAGAAACAATGACGCCATCCAGATCCGTAGGGGAACTATATTGACGGTTAACGACACGTTCAAACCGGACAAGGTCTGCAGCAACACTTACACTTCCTTCGCAAGCAAGAGCGAGTACGCAGGACCCACGGTGGAAACTTCAGGGAGAGGAGTATTCTCCCCAACTTTCTCAGGCACAGGCTGAGATTTGACCTCCTCCGTAGGCTTTCCGTTGTTGGCAAGAGTCTCCGTGTTTGGTACCGGATTACTCTGAGCCCTGGGCAGTGCGAGCGCACCACCCGCAAGCAGAGAACAAACGACTGCGTTGCCAAAGTTAAACAACATGATGAATTCTAACACTTGTGTGTGCAAAGGAGTGGAAGAAAAAGAATGTGATGAAGAGTATACAATTCGTTCCGTTGGCTCTTTGTATATATAACGTACACGAATGGTAATCCTCTCCACCAAGTCTACCTTGTCCAAGATGCTTTCTCCAGGATTCTTAGAGCCAATAGATTGCAGGATTTCCGCTAGGCGAGCTTACTGGCCTCGGGACTGAAAGACTCTAGCGACAGCGAGATGCAGAGGCCACATGCAACTTCGCTGTGGAGACATGGAGCAGTGGCAGGGTTTGGGGTTTGGCGGGCTGATTGGCATGCTGGAAGCCACCCAGGGCTTCTCTTCACCCAGAAGCCGTCGGCGGCCAATGTTTAGAAGGGCGCTTCGAAAAGTAGACTTGCCGCGTAGCAAGGCTGTCGTTGAGGTCGTGGCAAGGACAAACGTGGTTATTGGTCATTTTCTTTCTCCACTTGCAGCCGTTTAACCGGCATCCGAAAGTAACGTCTTCTTGGGTTGCGCAGGAAGGCCAGGGGGCTCGTTGCTTCAAGCGGTTACCAATGGTAATAATGTCGAAATGTGATACGCGGCAGTCCATGAAGAATGGTGCTGAGACCAGCACGAAGACAAAGTACCGGAGTTCTTCTAGAAACCAGGGTCTGGTGGCGGTCGCAAGGGTGCTTGCTTGGCCATGGGCCGGATATGGTCACCGGAGCGTCTCTGTTCTGAATAAGATTTTTAGCTTTCTGTTCCTGCATGCGGCTTGGTCTTGGTGCTTGGAATAGATGCCATGGCATTGTTTGGCTCACCCGACAGGTCGCCTACGGTTCCTAGCACGTCTTGATCCGCTTGTCCTTCTGAAGGAAACAAAAGCTGCTTCTCGATTTTCGAACTCAAGTCGCATCGAGAGACCAAACTTAAGTTTCGAAGTTGGGATGCAGACGCCGGTGTGAAGTTTTCGCTGAATTCCAGCTACCAGTGTACAGACTTCCCAAACACTTCGGACCTATGACCCCGCTTCTGGAGAGAGACGCGTATTCCTGCATGGTACTGCCACACTGTTGCCGAGATCGCTGATCAAGGACGACCATAGTGGCAGTGAAAATCTCATGCCTGAGGCGTATGAGGGCCGTTCCGTCTGCAGCCGAGGAGTTACTCCAAGAAGTTAGGAGGAGGAAAGACATGCTAGACATTCCGCAAGAGCCTATTCCATCATGGGCATTACTCGCAAGGTTATGGAAGCTGTACATCTTCAAGACAGCTCGGCATATTGTAGCTGCATGCATGAAAGACTTTCAATTGAAACGACGGCTCGTGTTTTTCTCCGCACGTTCGCAGAAACGTGCCCGTCGCGTCGCAGATGGAGCCAGTGAACTGGTTCGGCAAGCTCGTTCTATTTGCAGAAATTAGACGGATCCCTGTCGCGACAAGAAACCACACAAGAGGCATCCCCCGTTACAGCCTTAAAGACTCACACTAGTAGCTTTAAATCCTTGCTTGCTACTTTTACTCCACCAACGACTTTTACCGAATGAATTGGCTAATTCGTTCTGAGCCTCAAGTTAGCATGTCGGTCCCCTACAAATCCAGCATCGCGGAATGGGTTGGGAAGACAGGACCAGAGCGCGGCGGAGGCTGTCAGAAACAGCGAGTAACTCACCGGTCAAGAAACAGGGAAGGTTCGCTGCCGCTACCCAAACAGGCAGAACTACGGCACTTTACATTAAGGACGTTCGTCCCCGCAACAGTGGCGGCCACCTCATCCACCAGGGCACAGCAATCCAGGCGAAAGATGGATCTGGTCTTATCATAGAATCAGTGAAGCAGAAAGCTGGGACCACCAACCGATGTGACAGAGCTAAGAGCTTGCTCCCACCGCTGTAAAAGGCAATGTTGGAGAACTTCGAGCGGCTTTGTTCACCAAAAGTGAACCTTCGATCCTCTGACTGCTGATTGATGCAGGGTGGTGGAATACTGCTTCTCCACCTTTGCTCGAGCGACATGTTCGCATGGTCAGGAAAAGTCTTGCGAATAGAATTCACATTTAGTTGACGATCCAAGGATGTTTTCTGCAAATTGTTGTCATATGGAACTACCATCCCTCGCACTCGAAACTCCCAGAAAGCATAGCAAGGTGTTGGGCCGACAACAGTTGCCACAAGGGGCACCCTGCTCTTCAATTGGATTCGGAACAGGAAAGAGTTCGATAGACGGGGCGAATCGATCGCAAAAACAGCCAATGCTCCCGGACCTGACAGGAGACTTAATGGGCTTGGCAGGCACACCACGAAGGCTAGGATTTAGCATAGTCTCCATGTACAGTGCTCCAAAAAGAAGTCGCAGGAATCAGATTATCTTAGGACACAGGCGCGCCATTACTTTATATTCAATTTTCACTACGTCACTTCTCTTTCGCGCATCACGTATCGGGCTCGGGATATCATGCTAGGAAAATAAAGCCAAAGCTACTCTCAAAGACAGAGAATTGTATCGCAAATCTGGAGATGGAGAATTGTGCGCCTGATATGGGTCATCGGCAAAGAAGACTACCACTGAGTGTCTCGTGCACCAGATCCGTCGTCGGTGGCGCCATATTGCGCACCTCTTGCTTTTGAGCGACCAGTAATGTCTTGCCAGGTAGCATTGAAACGGCGCCCAGTGCTGGCAAGCAAGCCTTCCTCCTCTTCTTCTTCGAGGTCGGCGTCGAATTGGTTGGTGTCGAGCTTTGGCGTTCGGAACAAAGTGGTTAGGAAGAAAATGAGATAATTTGCTGTTAGGGTTAGCGCGCAGTCTCGCACAAGGACCGTCAAAACCTACCGAGAAACACAAATTGAGCCCAAAAGACGACAACCCCGAAAAAGGGGAAATTGACAGTAACACGGTTGATGAACGTGCTGACCACGCTTGGCGTGCAGACATCCTTGGCAGCTGGGTTCTCAGCAAGCTCAGTACAGGGCTTGATTGCGCTTCTATTGTTGGAGCAATCCGGCTGTCTTCCCGAAGTCTCTACCGGTCGATCGCAATAAGTCTGCGGACCCCAGGTCGAGTATTGAGGTGCAATGATCATCGCAACCGAGTAGTTGATAGCCAAGACAATAAGAGTCAATAATACCGTCGAAAGCAAAAGCGCTTGCGGGCTGGTGTGACCTTTTCGAATCTTGAAAATGGTGACCCACAAGAATCGAATGCCAACGGTTGCTATGCCGGCGACTGACGCACAGAACAGGAATAAAAACAGGAAAAAGAAGATGATGTAATCGATCGGAAACACCTTGGATGACTGCACCAATATCCAGTTGACGGGCTGGAAAATGTTGATGTGTCCAAGGACATAGCCACACCTGGCTTTGCAGATGGAGTTTTTAGCCTTGTCGATGCCAGTGATAAGCATGGATACAAAGATCACGAGAGCGAGAAGCATCAACAGGATGCCGCCGACGAGCTTTAAGGGTCTGAAGATGGCTTCAATCTTTATCCAGGTCCTGACCAACCAGCTCCGATCTTGCCCACTAGATTCGGCGGCTAGACGTTCCCGCCTCACAAGGGTGCGTTCCTCTCGCAAAAGGGCCTCAAGCTCTCGTCGATCACGGGAGTCCAATCCGTCTTCGCGACCCTCGTTGTGGCGTTCGAGTTGCCTTTGGCGTTCGCGGTTGGATTCAAGTTGACCAATTGTACTTTCGGCAAGTGTGGATGCCGAGACTGAGGGAGCGGATTTGATCATTGCGACCGGGAGTAGAGCCAGACCACTTGCTGTGTATAAAATGTAGATGATTGTGCCAATGGTGATAAGAAGGCCGAGGGAAAAGGTCAGAGCTCTTTCTCCGTCTGCCAGCGCGTAAGCATAAATCGAGTCTCTGAAAGATGACGTCACTCACGATTCTCGGCCAGCAGGTTCTTGAAATAGTCGAGATTCAAGTGTTGGTGCTTCGTGCTCCTTGCCGCCGGAACGAAGAAGCCCACGAGGAAAAGAATGACGACCAAGACGATGAAGGCAATGGTATACTTGAGGGCGCCCCAAATTCGTCCTCCAATGGTCTGAGTCCCGTCGGCTTCTGCTCCCTCATCGTACTCCTCGTAAAAGAAGTAGGTGAAAGGGATCACAAGGAGACAGAGGACGGCATCCAACGAGTACAATGTGTAGTAAACGACCTTGAGCGTGAAGAGAATGTCGTCAACTTTGTCTGGCGTAGCCCAGTCTTTCTTGCGACCTTGTTTGGAGATGTTGGTCGACGAGACTAGCGCAATATCGACGGGCATGAGCAGGACGGTCGCCAACAGGGCGGCCGTGGTGAAGATGCAGATGGTGGTGACAGAGGCAGCTCGATCGCGCGGAGTTTGGTAGATGTAGACAAAGACGGAGGCAACTGCCAGCAGGATGACGATGGCAATGGCGTAGGTCACCCATATCAGGCTGGTTTGGATGAGCGCCATAATGACAATGGACTTGAGGTCGAGGATGATGGTTAAGAGACTGGTGCAGTTTGTGAGGGCGACATGAGCAGATGAGAGGTAGGAGTAGAAGAGGGAGGCGAGCACGAAGCCTGCTTTTGGTGCTAACCTGACTGGAGCCGACGTCGACCGATGACGCTATACCAGCGGCACTGCGGACGGGAGGACTGGCAGGGGAGCTGCTCGCACTTGGGCCTGGAACCTGATCGGCGCCGGGGAACATGGCCCCGGCCCGCTTCCGCGTCCGCGTCCGCGTCCGCTTCCGTCGCCTCTCTCAACTTGGACGCGACAACATTTCCACAAAACCACCACATCCACCACCACCACAGCAGGATGCCCATGTCCTCTGTGACTACTCATCCAGTCCATCATGCAGGTCTACACTGAACTGACTCCGCCGACCGCCGTCTCCTTCGCGGTAAACCTCGACCTCCTCGGCCCCAAATCGCACAACCTCGTCGTCGCAAAGACATCACTGCTGCAGGTCTTTGAGCCCAAGTCTGTCGTCACTGAGGCTATCAAGGATGCACAATCCCAATTTTCGCCCACCGATGAGGCCGGTGAGCCTGCCGAGATGTTTGTACAGCGAACCGAACAGACCACCAAGCTTGTGCTTGTCGCCGAGTATCCTCTCGCTGGGACCGTCATCTCAATGGCTCGAATCAGGGCTCTAGAGACCAGATCTGGCGGGGATGCGCTTTTGGTTGCGTTTCGCAATGCAAAGATGAGTTTGATTGAATGGGACCCACAGAACCATGCCATATCTACCGTCTCCATACATTATTACGAAGGGGAGGAACTGCACGGCGCTCCATGGGATGCAGACCCTAGCCAGTATCACAACTTTTTGGCTGCAGATCCGAATAGTAGATGCGCGGCGCTCAAATTCGGGGCTCGTCATTTGGCGATATTGCCCTTTCGTCAGTTGGGTGACGATTTGGTCGAAGGCGACTACGATCCCGACTTTGACGAACCTATGAACGAGGCTTCAGCGCCCCAGGGTCAAGGAAAAAACGAAGATAGCTCGACCCAGACGCCGTACAAGGCATCTTTCACCTTGTCGCTACCACAACTTGACCCAACACTCACTCACCCTGTGCACCTCGACTTCTTGCACGAATACCGCGAGCCCACGTTTGGCATAATATCTGCACCAAACGCCATGGCTGCATCATTGCTCTATGAAAGAAAGGACGCTTTAAGCTATACGGTGTTTACTCTGGACTTGGAAGAAAAGGCATCTACAGCGCTACTTTCGGTACCCGGCTTGCCATATGACACTTGTCAAGTCGTCCCACTGCCACTACCTGTTGGCGGCGCACTTCTCGTCGGTACCAACCAGCTAATCCATGTCGATCAAGCGGGCAAGACCAACGCGGTAGCCGTCAATGAATTTGCAAAGCAATGTTCTTCTTTCCCCATGGCAGACCAGTCGGACTTAGGCATGCGACTAGAAAGGTGCCGCATTGAGCAACTGTCATCTGAAAACGGTGACCTGCTTGTCGTGCTCAAGGACGGCGGTCTAGCCATCGTCAGTTTCACACTGGACGGGAGATCAGTCTCTGGGCTCTCGCTACACCGCGTAGGTCAAGAAAAAGGAGGCCTGGTCCTGGCCAGCGCGGCTTCTTGTGCCACGAGTCTAGGACGCAACAGAATGTTCATTGGCAGTGAAGAAGGCGACTCTGTATTGCTGGGTTGGACGCGCAAGACTGCGCAATTGTCTCGCAAGCGCTCCCATGCGGAAATGCTGGCTGATGATGCCGATCTATCCTTTGATGAGGAGGACCTCGAGGATGACGATGATCTGTATGGGGACGGGGCGACAACCACCAAAGCCGCAAGCACCTCTGCAGAGGCAAATGACCCGGGGAACTACACGTTCAGAATTCACGACTCTCTACCCAGTCTTGCTCCAATCAAAAACATTGCGCACGCAACCCACAAACTGCGGGACTTGACCAGCAGCACCGCAATCAAATCGGAAGACGCCGTCGATCTTGTCATGGCGACGGGTAGGGGCAAGGCCGGCGCCATCACAGTCGTGCGCAGAGAAATTGATCCCGTCGTGCTCCGCAAAGGGCAATTTTCGGATGCGAAGGCGGTTTGGTCTGTCCATGCCAGGAAGCCAGCTCCCGAGGGCATAGAGCTCGCCGGAAATGACGCGGAGGCAAAGCTTTCTGCAGATGTGGATTATGACCAGCTCCTAATCGTATCCAGGTCAAACAGCGCAGGAGGTGAAGAGACTGCAATCTACGACATAAGTGCAACGGGTTTCGATGATAACACCAAGGGGGAATTCGAGAGAGAAGATGCCGCCACCATCGACGTAGGGACCATCGCGGCGGGCACACGCGTAGTTCAAGTTCTCAAAGGAGAAATTCGAAGTTACAACTCAGGTAAGTCAAGTCTTCTTTGTACCCATGCTACCCATAAGCCTGTGCCATGCCTCGAATGTGTCCACAACGAGAGAAGTCTCCAGGCTCGGGCAAATGTGGAGCGTGCAGATCGTCTGCTCTGCGGCGGATACATGCAACCGAAATATTCGAATGGGTGCTTCGTTATCGCTTTGTCACTTTTGTGCAAGGACATGTACCCTCTCAAACAAATATTTTGCCATCGGTTGGAGATCTTGAAGGCTGGGAAGAATCGCGCCAGATTAATCGCCAGTCAATCAATAAATGTCTTCCCCGCACAACTTCTTCCCCTGTGCCCTTCGTGCGTCGCCCTGAATTTGATTTTTCATGAACATACTGCTAACATTGTCTCCTATCAGAGCTTGGCCTAGAGCAAATGTTGGCGATGGAAGACGAGAATGACCAAGAATTGCGCATTATCAGCACGAGCTTTTGCGACCCTTATATCTTGGTCCTCCGTGAGGATTATAGTGTGATTGTTCTCCAAGCAGACTCCAATGGCGAGATGGAAGAGATTGACCGTGGCGAAGCTCTTTTGTCTACAAAGTGGCTCTCAGGATGCATCCACAAGTCAGCATCCACGGGTAACAAGCCTTTGGTGTACCTCCTCAGTGCCGAAGGAGGCTTACATGTACGATGGCTCATTTCAAATTATAGCAAATTGGACTGCAGCAGTGCTAATCCGAAAACCAGATCTTTGACCCGACAGAATTCTCAGAGCCCGTCCACGTCGCTACAAGCTTATGTTTCCTGCCCGCATATCTGACCGCGGACTATGCGCCCAGGCGTTCATCTGCCAAAGCTACTCTTACCGAGATTCTCATGGCCGAGCTGGGTGACAATATTTCCAAGTCGTCTTATCTCACTGTAAGCTATCACCCAAGAGCAACACAAATGCTCATACTGACTTCCACAAGGTTCGCACATCTTCCAATGACCTCGTTCTCTACCAACCTTATCATCAAACTCAGGAATCAGGTCAACCTTTCACCAACAATCTTTGTTGGCTCAAGCTACCGCAGCCAAAACTCCCTGAATTTTCCGAAGAGCCCTCTCTGGAAGCCGAGGATATGGCATTTGGCCGAGAGTCAATTTTGACTACGCTTTCCAACGTCGGTGGATACAGTGCCGTCTTCATGACAGGCACCTCTCCTAGTTTCATTTTGAAAGAAGCTGCGAGCATTCCTCGAGTCATAAAGCTTGCAGTAAAAGCAGTGAAATGCGTCGGCGGATACCACACGGCGGATATTGAAAGAGCCTTCACCCTGGTCGACCAAGATGGCCAAATACAGGTCTGCCAGTTGCCCAAGGGATGCAGATATGGCGACATTGGATGGGTGGTCAAGAAGATGCCCATGGGACGAGATGTCCAGAGTCTGTGCTACCATCCGGCGAAAGATATCTTTGTCGTGGGCTTGGCAGAGAAGGAGGACTTTACTATGCCTGAAGATGAGCACCACCCCGAATGGCGAGACGAGGGTAAGTTTCAAGCTGCCTGGTCAACAACGCGTGTACTGAAATTTTGCCAGACATCTCCTTCAAGCCTCAGGTTGAGCATGGTGCCGTGAAGCTCCTTGATGCGGACAAGTATACGGAGATTGATTCGTACAGATATTCTCCACATGTAAGAAATCGAGCATGCTGACGATTTTCAGATTTAATCTCGAGCCCACCGAGGCCGTTCTCACCATCAAAGTCTTGAATCTTGAGGTCAATGAGACGACTCACGAGCGCAAACCTCTTGTTTGCATCGGCACAGGTTTCATCCGTGGTGAAGACTTGCCCAGCCGCGGTTGCATCTATGTCTTTGACGTGATCAACGTTGTTCCCGAGCCCGGTCATCCCGAGACGAACCGCAAGCTCAAGCTTATTGCCAAAGAGGAAGTTAGGGGCCCCGTAACGGTAATCACGCAGGTCGGTAGCCAGGGCTTCCTCCTCATGACGCAGGGACAGAAGTGCATGATCAGGGGTCTTAAGGAAGATGGCACTCTACTGCCTGTGGCTTTTATGGATATGCAATGCTATGTAACTGTCGCCAAAGAGTTGGCAGGTACTGGCATGCTCATTTTCGGCGATGTTGCCAAGGGCCTGTGGTTTTCTGGATACACGGTTGGTAGTCTCAAGATCCAAATGCGATCTTTATGTGGGTTACTAACCTTCTCATAGGAGGACCCTTACAAGATGATTCTTTTTGGTAAATCGCGTACGACCATGGAAGTTATGGCCGCCGACTTCCTCCCACATGAAAAGGATCTGTTCATGATGGTTGCTGACGCGGATGGGGGCCTGCACGTGCTGCAATACGACCCAGACCGTACGTAGCGTCCAGATTGACTGCGTTCGAAAGTTCCACTCCACTGACTTGAAATTCAGATCCAAAGTCCGTCAGCGGCGCGCGCCTGCTGCACAAGTCGACCTTCCACACGGGCCACTTCATCACGACCATGACGCTTCTTCCCTCTTCGCTATCGCTAACGCCCACACAGGCCGATGGCGCCCTCAACAACGATGCCACGGCGCTCGATGGCGACGATACAAAAGCCGGCGCCTCCGTCACTCACCAAATTTTGATGACGACGCAGACGGGCGCGCTGTCGCTCGTAACGGCCGTCGACGAGCAAATGTACCGTCGCCTCAACGCCCTGCAGACATTCCTCACTGCCTCGCTGGACCACCACTGCGGGCTCAATCCGCGTGCGTACCGCGCCGTCGAGAGCGAGGGCTTCGGCTCACGCGGTATTGTCGATGCTGGCTTGGGTTTGCTGGGCCGCTGGGCTGAGCTGCCGAGTGGTCGCCGCGCCGAGGGCTGCGCCAAAGTTGGTGTTGAGGAGTGGGTTGTTAGGAGCGACTTGGACTTTGTTGGAGGACGGGGCTTGGCTTACTTGTGAGGAGGCAGTAGCAAGTTGCGTTAGCTAGCGAGGTGGGCTCCATCTCGTTGGCCAGAACCATGCTGGCAGACTCAACATATGCCGAGCGTCGACAAGGCGATGAGGGAGAACAGGCATTTCATGTTTGCGATGCGATTGGCAACTAGAGAAAAAAGCATATTTTTGGCCTCGTACTCCAAATTTTATCTGTGCCCTTGCTTTCCGATCCCCTTTCCTTTTCCCCCATACTCGAGAGTGTACACTAACCTGCTCAGTTTTGGAATCCTTGCCATAACTCCTCTACCGATCTCTGTTTGGTTTGACTTGTGATGGAAGAACGAGCGTGAAAGACGTTGACGAGGAGCCAGAAAACCGTTCCCGGTAACAGGAGAACTTGAGTCTTTCCGAACACTGCTCCCCAACACGGCGTTCCTAGCGCCACACTACAACAAATGAACTCAATCACTTCAACAGCCTGTCGGTCTAAGATCTTTCATCCAGTCACCCATCTCGTCGTGCATTTGCGGCCCGGTCCAACCTCAACAAAAGCACTGACCATCCCTTCCTACATTCGTGCAACCCGCAGACACTTTCCAACGAGGCAAGCATGTTGAGCTAAGGTTAGCGGATAAGCTTCTAAGCTTCGAGCTTGGTTCGGTATGGGTGACCAAGACAGTGTCATCGGCATGCTGTCAGCATGGCCTGGTTTTCCCCCGCAAGAACGGATCGGGCAGATAGGACTACCTACCCGCTTTGTGGCCCCGAATTCTCTTTTTTTAAAAACGCGAACTCAATGGCGGGCTCCCTGGCCACCTGAATGGAGTGGAACAGAGCTAGCCGAGAAACGGAGGGAGAGCTGGGTTGGCAAGTTCAACCAAAGCCTACTTACGCGAGGGTCTTGGCAATGGCGGAAGAATACTGCTTCATCGACGGTGGCTTGCTGGCTGGCCAATAACCAGTCTACCGGTACTTTGCCTGTACACTGTCAAAGAGGAAGGCCTGACTATCACTGGCGGAGCTGACTGACTTGCTAGTGCGGAAACCCTGTTTGACATGAAATAGCAGGTTGATCTTTTGTTCCCTAAAGGTCACGCGAGCTAAAGGGTACGGAGGACGATAACGAAGACTGCAAGCCCTAGATCTGGATGATTGTTCTTCCTTCAGCCTGAATGGCCATACGTAAGGAATTCGCAGAACCCTCCGTTACTTCGCGCACTCGTCGGTGAGGCATGAGAGAAAAGCGGTGTATCTTTACTCGCATGACAGCCAGAAACCGATGATTTGATGCGCGAAGCTTCGAGATGTTGCTTGAGTAGAGGCACAAGGGGCGCTCGAGTGAGCAGGGGGACGTCAGTCATGTGTAGGTGGATGCGACTTAGCTACCCTAAGCAAGTAAGGAGGCGAGCCACTAAATCAGCGCGAAGCTGGGGTTGGGCTGGGGTTGGAGTCGCTGCAAGTGGTGGACTGACTGGGGGATTGTGGGAACGGCGGAGCAGAGACTGGGGTTAAGCGCCAGCTGATACACACATCAACACATCATAGGTTCCATTTTGCTCGGTACAACACGTTGCTGGTTGAGAGACGCAGCGGAGGATGGGCGACCTATATATGGGGGCGTCCCGGACGCACTTCGAACTTGGTTCCTGGTGGATGGGAGCTTCGCTTTTAGTGGTGTTGCAACACTACGGCTGTGTTGAGAGCGGCGCGCTTGCCTGCGGGTGAGTGTGGTTAGAGTTGCTGGTCCAGCGTGATGTTTGGTCCCGCTCAGATGGTAAGCACCCTTGAAATTCTTGACGAGACTTTCTATTCATCACTGACTTGAGTGGTGCAATAGATAGTCTTGGCTTGAAATCTTGCCATGATGCTGGAGAGGTGTTGTTAGTCATACCAGTTGAGGTTCGGCATTTTTCTGACCCCCTTGAGCTGAATCCTCGGACTTGGAAACTCGCTGACTCTAAATCAGACCTGGTCGCTCGGTACTCTCAATTTCAACGCTCCCGCGAATCTATTACTACTCAAATACTTTTTTAACACGGCGTTTCATTGCTCCTCAATGAAGCTGAGGATGAAGGAGCGGCACTGAATGGTCAAAGGCGACCAACAAGGAGCCCAAGCGCCGAGTGCCTTTCTCCTTCAATTCCCTGGTGGGTGAGGCCATTATTGTCGCCCAGCGCCTCGCCGTTACTGACGAGCCAGTAAGACGTGTCGGCCTTAAGAACGCCTGAGCAAGGTTCTGGACTAACTATCGTCCACGAGTCATGTTGTCTAGGGGAGGTCTCCTGCCACCCCTGGTGTGTCGCGTGCATAGAACAACATGAACTCACCCCCTTTCTTTTCCCCCCTTCCTCTCGAAGTTATCCTTTCCGTCCCTTGCTCCCTTATCCTATCTTTCCATCTCCTTGGGAGGACGCTCAGAGAAACAGAATCAAGAAATAATGGTCAAATGTGCTCGTCCATTAGCGGCTTGTTTTTTACCCGGAAATTTATTCCCGCCATTTTCGGTCAGAAATGAACCGGGCCTAATGACCGAAAAACACGGCAGGAGAGGATGCGCCATACCAGCAATCACTTGAAGGAAGAGCCCGGTGAACTCGGAGAACGAAGCTGCACGGGTATCGAAGGGCCGAAGGTCCAGTGAGGTATGTCACAGCTCCAGTGCCAAGGATAAGCTTCCCCGCGACAGCACCCCACGATTCCGCATGTCTGGGCTGTTCGGCTCCTCACCTTTTCGTCACCCTTAATCATTCGATCGATCATGGAACTCTCCGTCTCCGAGGAGGGCACGGCCCACACTGCATTACGCCGCAGAGGTGCGTGTCGACCAGCGTGGTGTCGCCTTATACGTCCTCCGCACTGTCATGCCAATCCCACGGGGTTTTAGCGCGGCCCCAACCGAATGTGGAGGACTTCTCACTACACTCACGCCGTCACGACTCGGCGTGGTGCCATGCGCGCCATTGAAACCCTACCCCGAACCCAGGCCACAGAACCAGAGTCGGAGCCGCGCCGCCTGCGCGCACAGGGAACCTCGTCTCGAGCACCGCTATCCCGCAGCTATCCCTGAATTGGGGGTCATTGCCTGACGGGTCATTGACTATCAAGAATTCTGGCGAGCGGCGTGGACGGTGGACGGACGTGATTCCCTAGTAAAGAGCTGGGAAGACACGAAGGTCGAGGAAAGGTGTGGGGGCAAGCTGTTGAGCCGCAAAAGTCTCCGGTCAGGACTCGCGAACCAGCAGACTGGACTGCTGAAGGGTGTTCGGGACATTCCGGGGGTGGAGAAGATGGAGAGTTGGTATAGGAGGAAGTACGACTTGCGGAAGCCGGGCCCCAAAATCTCTATCTCGGCCGCGCTCTCGGTCCGAACTTTTGCCTGAGGCGGTTGTGCTTCCACGACGGGCTTCCTTGCCGACCACAATTGACCACGAGTACACAGGGTTGTTGGCCAAAAGTGCCGACGCCTCACGGCCCCCAGGCACTGTCATCTGTCCGGAGTACGAGTTACGACGGCCGCCGTTGAACCCCTCAACCGTGGAAAGTCCCGGACTATGTGCCCCGTCTCGTCTCCCAGGCTATCACTCTACATCCTACTTCATCACTGAAGGCCTAATGAAGAGCCGGGGCATGTGCTTGTGCCGCACTGGGAATTTCTTCAAGTTCTCTCTTCACTGATCAGAGAAACCAAATTTCACGTCTTTGGCAGCCAGGCCCGTGCCATTTTCTCGGGTCAAACGTACGCTGCGGCGCGTAGTCCTACTAACATTGCGGATTTTCTCCGGATATTGTTCATGATAATTGACCATGTGCCCTCGCTTGGACGTTAAAAGGACTCAGGGGTGGATCCTCTGCATGCCCGCCAACTCTTTCCACCCCGCATATTTGCTTTGTGGAGCTCCTCCAGCCATGGAGGTCCTCGTCAAATGACGTCTCTATCATGACATGGGCGCAGCAGAGGCCCTTTGGAGGAGCGTTCCCCAGTCCATGTAGCAATTGAAAGTGGAAAGGATGTGCCGAAAAGCTGCCGCCGTTGTCTTTAAGTATGCCTTAGAGCCCGGGAACTGAGGATTCTCCAGTTAGGCCTCGAGCAATTCGACATTGACAATGGCGCCTCTCAGGACTTTGGCCGCTCTTCTCCTTGGCGCTGTAGCAAGCGTCGAGGGTACCCAAGATTGGGACTCTGCGGTATTTGCCACAAGCCCGCCTGTCTATCCCTCCCGTAAGCTTGAAGATGCGTTTGACGGGATGTTGGAAGATGCTGACTCTCGCGCAGCCAACATTACTGGTGCTGACGCTGCTTCCCTTTCTGGTTGGGCTGCCGCCCTTGAGAAGGCCGAGGCTTTCGTTGCCAACCTTACACTTGAGGAGAAAGTCTCCCTCCTCACTGGTGCACCTGGACCTTGCGTTGGGTAAGTAGGGAACCAGAACACAAAGTCGTGGCACACGACTACGAATGCTCCCCTAACTATAACAACACAAGCTAACTTGCCCAGAAACATCGCACCCATCCCCAGGGTTGGCTTCAAGGGTCTCTGCTTGCAAGATGGCCCTCTGGCTATCCGCCAGGCCATCTACGCCAGTGCTTTCCCGGCTGGTTTGAGCACCGCAGCCTCCTGGGACCGTGACCTGATGAAACTCCGCGGCCAGTACATTGGCGAGGAGTTCCGTGGTAAGGGCGCTAAAGTCTACTTGGGCCCAGTGGCCGGTCCTCTTGGACGCTCTGCTTTTGGTGGAAGAAACTGGGAGGGGTTCTCCCCTGACCCCTACCTCACTGGTGTTGCCATGGAGGAGAGCATCATCGGCGTGCAATCTACCGGTGTCCAGGCTGTTGCCAAGCACTGGATTGCCTACGAGCAGGAGACTCAGCGCAACCCTCCGAACGCTTTTGATGCCGACACTGTCCCCAGCGTCAACCAGATCATGTCCGTTTCGTCCAATGTCGAGGACCGCACCATCCATGAGCTCTACACTTGGCCTTTCGCCAACGCTGTTCGTGCTGGTGTTTCTTCCATCATGTGCTCGTACAACAGAATTAACGGCTCCTACGCCTGCCAGAACTCCAAGACCATGAACGGAATTCTCAAGGGCGAACTTGGTTTCCAAGGTTACACCATGTCTGACTGGATGGGCACCCACAGTGGTGTCGCTTCCCTTGAGGCCGGACTTGACCAGACCATGCCCGGAGGTTGGGTCTGGGAGCCTCCTGTCTCTGGCGTTCCCTCCTGGTTCGGTGGCAACCTGACCAAGGCTGTCCAGAACGGTACCGTCGCCGAATCTCGTGTCGACGACATGGCCAAGCGCGTCATGACTCCGTTCTATCTTCTTGGACAGGATGAGGGCTTCCCTGGCGTTGACGCTTCCAGCGGTGCTTACCCCATGGTCAATTCTTTCAATCCTGAGAGCGACTGGCTTGAGTCCTGGACTGCGGCCGGTGCCATCAACTCTGAGAGCAACATCGACGTCCGCTCCAACCACTCCAAGCTGATCCGCGAGCTCGGCGCTGCCGGCATGGTCCTGATCAAGAACAACGGTGCCCTCCCCCTCAGCAAGCCCAAGGATATTGCTGTCGTTGGAAATGCTGCGGGTGACCTCGAGAACGGACTTTACTACACCAGCACCAACTATGAGCCTGGTGTTCTCCCTGTCGGTGGTGGCTCCGGTACTGCTCGCTTCGACAACGTTGTTGCTCCTCTTGAGGCCATCAAGGCGCGCGCCAGGGCCGACGGCACCCACGTGCAATACATCCTCAACAACACCTGCCTGGTCACCTCTGGCGGCTTTCAAGACATGATCTCTCCCGTCCCAGAGGCCTGCCTCGTTTTTGTCAAGGCCTGGGCCTCTGAGGGTGCTGACCGCGACAGCCTCGACCTCGACTGGCAAGGCAACGAGGTCGTTGAGCAGGTCGCCCAGAACTGCAGCAACACAATTGTCATCACCAACTCTGGCGGCCAGAACGTCCTCCCGTGGCACTCGCATCCCAACGTCACCGCTATCCTCCTTGCTCACTTCCCCGGTGAGGAGTTTGGTAACAGCGTCGTTGATGTCCTGTACGGCGACGTCAACCCCTCGGGTCGCCTTCCCTACACCCTGGCCGAGAAAGAGAGCGACTACCATTTTGCCAACATCACTAAGTCCGTCAGCGATCCCAACAACACCAACGCTTGGCAGTCCGAATTTTCCGAGCGCCTGCTGATTGACTACCGCTACTTTGACTACCACAACCTGTCAGTGCCCTACGAGTTTGGTTTCGGTCTCTCGTACACCAACTTTTCACTATCTCCCTCCATCACAGTCAAGCCCGTCTCCAACAGCTCGATTGCCGGCGTCCCTGCGCCCACCACTTCTGCCGTTCCCGGTGGAAACCCCGCTCTTTGGGAGGACGTTTACACCGTCACCGCCACCGTCAAGAACACTGGCGCCGTCACCGGCAAGACCGTCCCCCAGCTGTATATCCAGCTCCCCGCCTCTGCCGGCGAAGGCACCCCCGTCAAGCAGCTACGCGGCTTCGACAAGATAGAGCTGACGCCCGGTGAGGAGAAGACCGTCACCTTTGCGCTCGCCCGTCGCGACCTCTCCATCTGGGACGTCGTTTCGCAGGAGTGGAGCGTGCCTTCCGGCACCTTTGGCGTCCACGTTGGCTTCTCCAGCAGGGACATCAAGGCCAAGTCGACTTTTACTATTTAAAAAATAATTTCTCCTTCTGTGGGTGGTACTTTGTTGAGGAGTGGTCACGATTAATGAATTGCTCAAATGATGCATTTGCGTGGATGGTTTTTGGATGGTAAGGAGGGGATCATACAAGTGTAGACTGTAAATATCTTGCTACTCTTAATACCATGCCTCTTTCGAAATAACCTCTTGTCCTTTCGTCTGCTCGAAAGCGCTGCCTTGAGCGCTTGATGTCGCTTGAATTTGCAGCCATAAGCAACCTCTTGGCTCCGTGACAAAAGGAAATGCCATCTGTGAGACTGCAAGAAACTTTCGGGCCGGCGGTTGCCACATCACCAGTGACAAAGCGCACTGTTCCTTCACACAAGAGAGCCTTCGTGCATCAGATATGCCGAGCTGGCTTCAGAAGCCCCCGTTTCCATTTTTTGACGTTGTTATCATTTGCGCCACTCTTTCGCACTCTTGATGTTAGGCCCATCCCTTTTCCACACTTCCAATTGTGAGCTGTCAGTCAGAAAGATGCATCAGCGCGATTTACATCAGCATCGTTGCTGGCATGGTAGAGTTCGGCACCAGACATGGCTGCTGAAGTGATTGACTGCTCCTCGGGCAGCCGCAGAAGGGCACGAGCTTGTGGAGCTTCTGTGTTGCCAACCAACCTATGGAAACAAAATGAAATCGCTGTTTGCTTTGGCTACGTTCTGAACGCTGATAGGCTTGGTGTGCACTTTTGCGGTCGAAGTGTTTAAGGTGCTGTCCGGGGCCGCTGTGGGTGTACCTGCGGACTCTCGTTCCCTAGTCTTTGGCATTTTGTAGAATGCATGGGGTAAAGAGAGCTGCGGCCTCATTATCCAAGGGCAGTCTTGTCCAACTGGACTGGACCTCGGAGTGTCTGCGGTGTTTGATCACTCCTTGGGGCATGAGCTGCAAGGTCCATCCCCACGAGTTGGGGAGTTTGTTCAGCAAAGCTTGCGGAGCCGGGAACAAAACAATCCACACAGCCAGAAATGAGACAGCGTGAGCAACTGCAAATAGACCCGATACAGGCGGTGAGCCTCACCTGCAGCCAGCCGCCAGCCCAGCCGCCGCACCTCCCATCGCCCACCACCCCTTTCGTCCACCACCTGCTCCCAGCCCCCAATGCACC
>JAIFKG010004685.1:0-14969 GCA_020351975.1 Phyllosticta ampelicida
TTTCTCTTCTAGTCCGTCTTTGTTCCCCTTGCTCTTCAATACTGCCGTTGGTCTTTCTTCATCTTTTCACACCCAGGTTAGGTACCGGGAACAATTCAAAAACGCACATTAACTGCATGTCCCAAACTCGACACGTAATCCGCATAGTTGACCGTCGCCATGGGCAGGTGGTTCATCGTCCATCTCTCATTCAGCATGGCTTCCTTCCACTTGCCCTTGGCATCGCCTCCCCCCACTGCCTCGACCTCCTTCCAAATCTGCTGCACCCGCTGCCGCACGGCTCTTCGTGCCGCGCGCGGCTGCGATGCGAACCGGTTCAGCGTGTGGGCCTGCAGCGTCGTCGCGTCGAACTGCGGGATCGAGTTGAAGGCGCCAAGGCGCGCGAGTGCTGACAGGTCGATGACCGTGGGCCCGATGCGTGTGGCGGGTCGGGGCAGTGAGGGCTGTTGAAAGCTGTGAGATGGTGCAGTAAAGAGTAATTGGCAGTACAGCCTACCAAGTCGACCGTGGATACGATCCCAAATGGGATGTTGTCAATGGTGAACTGGTCGTCGCTCATTTTGATTGTTTAGTCGACTTCTTTTGAGATTTCCTTGCTCTTCCTTCCCTGTTGCCTTGTGTCTTTCGAGCTGATGCCCGTGGTCCGTCTGCTGTTACTGAAAATATGGAAAAAAGACTCGTGATGCTGTGCCAAAAAGACTGCCTAGATGAGAATTAGCTTGTATGAGCAGTGAATATAGGACCGCTTGCCAGACCAATGCATGCAATTTTCAGTCTGGATAGCAAAGTAGAACTCTTTGTTGAGGAAGCATTCAAGAAATGACAAAGTCGACAACACAAGAAACTCCACAGCTTATACTTACTTCCGAAGCTCTGGGTATCGGCTCTTTTTTCAAAGTCTCCCACCACTTCAAACTATTCGCATCCATTCGTTTTTTCGCTGGACCAGTAGCGGCCAATGTCTCTCGGCTCCGACTACAGCCGGCAGCAGCCGGCAGCAGCCGGCAGAAGCCGGGGGGACTAAGCTCTGCCAACTAATAGACGACCATGCCGCGGAACTTTCACTCAAAGTGAAAGGAATGAGCCCACTTGTCCGGCTGTCAAGGCATTATCCCAAAGTTTCATACACTCCACCATCTCTTGTCATGAATCTTGGCTCGACTCTCTCCATTCTTCCCACCTTCGCTACTCTTGAGCTGGTTTATAAGAAGGTAATGGCGAAAAAGGGACATGGGAAGAGGGATCGGTACACTCTTATATTCCTTCATTCATGTGTTGGCTTGACTTTGGGGTACCTATCTAGTCATGGGAATCTTCTCGGACACCCGTGAATCAAATAACTGAGCGTATGAAGCTCTCTCCCCAACAGTATTGATCTGATACCAGCCTCATATACCCCTGGACAAGCCTTGCCCTGGACAAGCCTTTTCAGCCATGCTCTGATCCGTCATTTCCGTCCTTTTTGGGCCGTCGACATCGACAGAGAGAGTCAGACGACGAAAAATTTAGCATTGATCCCCATTTGCGACTCCTCAAACACCGGTGATGCGCGCTGGGAGTAAACCCCACAATCGAAATCCCGACCCTACGTGGCTCGATCCAATGATGTATGTCTCAGTAGAAAGTTTAGAAAAGAGGGGAAAAGTTTGGAGTAAGTTCCTCGAGGCTTTCGTGTCCAAAAGGAAGTGCGGTACGGCCTACATTGATACTCAAGATGCCTATCTCTTATTCTTGCCGCCAGCGCGAGGCTTACACTCATCTGGTTGGACCGGGTGAAGCATAATCTTTGTCTGAATGTTCTGATTGTTGTGCGCGTAGCCCTTGCTCCAGTCGTACGAGATGGCGTATGCGAAAATAGAGCCGCTGCTGTTGAAGGCGGTGGAGGTAATTGGTCCGCCCACCTCGGGATAACCCTTAAGACGGTGCTTGGCATCCTTGTCCCAGAAGTGAAACGTGCCGTCCGACCCAGCAGTACTAAACGTTCCGTGGACTGGGTGGAAAGAAATGTCGTTGACCGAGTACACTTTGCAAACGTCGCGAGCGTTGCCCTCTGTTACGCGGTGACACTTGAACGAGAAGTTGGAGCTGTTGGCAGGAGGTGATGGTTAGCCGATGGACAAAGGTAGAGTAGCGCAAAGAGGAGACGACTGACGATGTGTCCTTTTCTTCAACGTAGTTGATAGCGCATCTGCCCTCGATACTACCGACGGCGAAACCGCTGGCATCCGTGAAGCAACTAACAACACGGGTTTGCCACTTGAGCGGGCTTTGCATTGTCTTGTAGAATGCATTGGGATTGTCAAGGTTGATGATATCAATGTAGCGGTCTGCAGTGCCGACGACCAAAAGCTTGTCCCTAACATCCATGGTGTAGACACGGTCCTGCACATTGAGGACCCCAACCGGATTGCTGTTACTTGCCCTCAAGTCCCAGTACTTGACAGTCTTGTCCCAAGAGCCGGTCACTAGAATGGGTGTGCCGTTGACGTTGGCCATTTTGGCGCAGCGGATCGGCTGGTCGTGGGCGGCAACCTGCACGGTCTGGTTGGAGGCAAGGTCCAATCTCTTTGCGGTCTTGTCACATGCGGCGCCTATGACACCAGAGCCATCCTGTCGCGAGGTCAGTCGAATGGCAATTCGCGTCTGCATGCGCCTAGACTTGTCCAACCTACCGGCATGAACGTGCAAGCAAGAGCTGGGGCATCAAACTTCAGAGCAGGACCCGCAACGCTCTGACCTTGTGCATTGATTTGCCATGTGTAGACACCCCCGTCCCAACAAGCCGCGGCGAGTATGTCTGCTGCCGGGGAAAAGGCGACCTCGCTGATCGAGTCTGAGGGACCACCATTACCAGCGCTGACTTGAACGTCCTTGGAGATGTCGCCTTGCGTAGGGTTTGCCGCAGCTGCAGACGTGGCAGCTGACGAACCGAAAAGCGCCATGGGAAATGGATTCGAGGTTGGTGACAAAAGCGGAGGTCGAGGTGTAGAAATTCGCGCGGGTTGGGGGATCGAGGTCGAGGGACGCGTTTAGAGGTGATTGAACGGGTCGAGTGGTAGCAGTGGCCGCGCCGGCCTTTTCAACACGCGTCTTGTCGAGGTGTCGTGCTTGAGGTAGCAGTAGGCAGAGCAGGCAATCGGTAATAGTGGCACCTAGCTTCCAATTCACGGTAACCTGGGCGCAGGCGGAGGCCGCATAGGTCCGTGCACTGGCGAAAGGTTGATCCGCTCAAACCTTGTAAATTTGTTTCCGTCCTCCTCACAGTATCTTGTTTACCCCAACTCCTCGTCCAAAGAATCGCAGTCGAAGCTCACACACAGAGACGCTCTTGTAGTGCTCTCACCGTTACAAAATGCTTCGGGAGAAAGTCCCCGGACAACCCTCTTCATGAGGGATTTCGCGTCAACGCGCCGCCATAAAAGCAACAAAGCGGTCCTTCGCTGTTCCTCGCCATCTTCCGCGCCTCGCATCGTCTGCACCCTCAATCATCTCTTTTGATGCTAGTGTCCCCAGGCCATTCACCATGGACGATGATATGAGTCCGAGTGGCGCAAGGCTCGAGTTGACTTTGAGTGTTGGTTGATGGGGAGATGTGGGGATACCGCGGCGGTATCGTGGGGTCGCTGGCTCGCCAGCTGCAGTGTTGGGTACGTTTCGTCGAGACGACAGACATGCGATTGCCTCTTTCTTCTAGGAGAAGGGGTAACTCGATGGGGCTTATTCTTGGTGCGAGGAGTTCCACCTCTTTCAGGGTCTGCAGGTCGCTGCCACTCAGCTTCGAAGCTGCTTGGGCTCAGTCAAATGGGCCGGACTCAGCTTTCAATTTCATGTTCACATGATGATATATACAATAGAGTCAAGCACTGAAGTTCCACCCACAGACCCTACGTGGTGATGGGTGGGCTTGATGCGAAAACTGTAAAAATCTGAACAACATGAAATTGGGCAGGTAGAAAGATTTCTTCACGCCAAAGCTGTTTTCTTCATTCCAAATCCAAGGCTCTCCCGGGCAAGTCTTCTATCTGTTTCACGCACACTGTCATTGTTCTTTGCTTTTCTGCCGGCTGCGACCATTGGACCTCAGTTGAGGCGATCAAATCCTTCTATTTACTTGAGCCTTGCGTGGGGAGTCTGCCTTTGATTTCTTTGTCCCCTCCTTTCTGCAGAAGCACCAGCCTAAGTCCCTTTTGTACAACACACAATACAGAAAGCCCTCAACAATCGATGACAATTCAATTGGGCCCCAGATGGAGAATTTGATGTCGGATAACTTGGACAAGCCACAATCCGAGAAGTGACGATTTCGGGAATGGGTTCATGTCCATATCAATGAAGACGTTGGGCTTTGCCCATCCTTTCGCTCACCTCTTGAGTAGTTGAAGTCGACGTGCCCAATCAATTCTCAGGTCAGATCCAGTCACTGAGACGAGGAGAGACATTTTGAATGCCGCCTGAGTCCAGATTTAATCATTCCACATAAGTCATATGTCGTTTGCTGGTAAAGTCCTGGTAGATCTCCTCCAAAGCATCCCTTTTGCGTTTCTGAATCGCCTCTTTATGCTCGGCCTCTTCGCGTTCCTCTTCCTCGACGAGTTCATCCTCGAGTGTTTGCGGCGCCCAGACGCGAATGGTACCGTCTGAGTGCGCAGAGTAGAGTTCCAATTCATGAGGCCTCCATGCCAGCGATCTAGTTGTGTTTTGCAGATTTCGCCCTCTGCTAGAGCCTCCCACTGTGCCTGTGCTAATATGAGGCGTTTTCAGCCGTTTCAACAACTTACCGTCAAACATTTCAAAGACTAAAATTTCCTTGTCGCTTGGGTAGAAGAGCAATTGCTTGCCCGGTGCTGCGAGAATGTCTGGCGATATTAACGGCAACACCTGCGACGCCAATTGGTTCTTGATTGTTGGTCCAAAATTGACCAATGTGTTGGCGCCAGTGATCACGTCCCAAACTCGCACTCGCTCGTCATGTCCAGTGCTCACCAGATATTGCCCGTCTTCGCTCCAAACCACGCCATTTGCAGCTTCCGAGTGAGCGCGTCCGACGTATCTGTTCCGTGCACCGTCGCCCAGGCCATCTAGGCCCAAAATACCCAGCGAGTCGTCCATATCTAGGACTCCCAAGCAACCAGAGGCACGACGGATGTCCCAAAGTCGAACAGTGCCATCGGTACCGCTACTGGCCAAAATATGCTCTTGCTTGGGGCTCCAGGCAGTGGACAGCACAAAACCGATGTGACCAGGAAGGCCATGAATTGCGAATCCAGTCCTCAAGTCTGCCAGACGGACCATTTGTTGGTGTGAAGCAACAGCCACAAGCTTTTGGCGATCAAGTGGAGACATGGAATGCGAGTATACGACTTGATCCAGGTCAACGGTGGTCACGGGCTGGAGGGGGTCACTGTGGTATAGTTTGAGCGTGTGGTCGTACGAGGAAGCGAGGACGGCACCGGGTTCGCTTGAATGCCACGAGACATGAGTGATTCCAAAGCGATGTGCCTTGGAGGTTTTGCGTAAGGTGTCATATGGCCTGTATATAGTGGTGTCGGAGTCCCAGCGGTCCTGGAGATTCCACAGAGAAACAGATGAGTCTGCGCCTCCAGAGACGAGGCTTTGGCCGTGGTCAGTGTGGCTTGGAAACCAGGGCCATTCCAGCTCACTATTTTCCCTCGTATCCATCGATCGCTATCGAGTTGACACCTGCGCTATGGGCCACGATGTCATTGTCGGTATCGAGCGCGCGCGCCGTCCCATCAAACTTTGTGCTGGTAGACTCGAGCGAGTGGAGCAGTCGTGTTGTCTCAAGCCGTTGAAAGGCCTGAGGGGCAACATCGCCCAGTTCGCGTTGGAAGAGCAGGCTATTCATGCATTGAGCGGGAGTCGCAAGGTGCGAGGTTAGAGGAGGTGTATTGAGGGGCTGTCCAGGGAGGCTGGAGAGAGATGGCTACGCGTGTGGCTGTTAGAGACGGCCGTAGTGCTGACGGCTGCGGCGGTCGGGAAACGCGGATTGCGCACCTTTCGCGACGCGACTTCACGCGCCACGCGTAAAGTACCATAGCTTTGCCCTGGCTGTCCGTTGTTCGTGCGCAAAGAAGCGCTGAAGCCGCAACACCTCCACCTCCGTCTCCGCGTCGCAACCACTACCCAGCGGCCCCACTCGCCTGCCTCTACCCTCTTGTTTCATCTCTCAGCAGTCAAAGGCTATGGCGCTTCTCACTTACAAAAAGGTCGTTGATTACAACGACCAGCAAGGTGTGCACTCAAGCTGCCGCCAAAACAAACCCGTCTGACAGCAATTGCAGAGGCTTTTGAAGACTTCCTTCGCTCCTACAAGTCCTCATCAACCGAGGCAACAAATGCACTCGAGCATCTTCAGATTGAAGGCGAAGAAGAGGACTACGATTTTATGGACGACGGTGATCACGAAGGAGCGCAAACAAGTCGTCGCAACCGCAGCCCCAAGGTCAAATATATGCAAATGTTGCAGGAGGTAGCCAATCGGACCCACAACAGCATATTGATAGAGCTGGATGACCTGGACGAGGTGCGCAAATTCTCAGATGTCCCTAGACGCGTTTCTAACCGCACATGTAGTATGAAAAAGCTCTTAGCGAGGACACTCCGGACCTCAAACTGGTCGAGTCGATACAGAGAAACGCCAATCGCTACATCGAAATCCTTTCAAAAGCGGTCGATAAGGTCATGCCCGAGCCTACCTCTGAACCCAACTACAAGGATGACGTTCTGGACATTATCATGACGCAGCGGTCTAGGCGAAACGAGAGAGTGATGGAATCTGCGGAAGCAGATGGGACCACCGCTGATATAGACGCCATCTTTCCTCCGGAGCTCACTAGAAGATATACGCTCAACTTCAAACCCATCACCCCGTCAGGCTCGAGCAGCGAACGCGAATCAAAGGCGCTTGCTGTAAGACAAGTGCGCGGCGAGCATCTCGGCCACTTGATTACCGTACGAGGAATATCTACCAGAGTTTCAGATGTCAAGCCATCCATTAAGGTCAACGCCTACTCTTGCGATCGCTGTGGCTTCGAAATCTTCCAGCCTATCACCGCCAAGCAGTTCACTCCTCTCGTTGACTGTCCGTCAAAGGACTGCAAGGACAACAAGTCTAAGGGTCAGCTTTTCCTTTCCACTCGCGCATGCAAATTCGTGCCGTTCCAAGAAGTCAAGATCCAAGAGATGGCAGACCAGGTCCCGGTCGGTCATATTCCTAGGCAGCTTACTGTGTACTGCCACGGCGCGCTCACGCGGCAAATCAACCCAGGCGATGTTATCGACATTGCTGGGATTTTTCTACCCACCCCGTATACTGGCTTCAAGGCGATCAAGGCTGGCTTGCTCACCGACACATATCTCGAGGCTCAGCATGTAACCCAACACAAGAAGGCGTACGACGACATAATTCTGGCAGGTCCTACGCTTCGCCGCATGAATGAACTGGAGAGGTCAGGACAACTTTACGAGTACCTTTCTAGATCTATTGCCCCTGAGATTTTCGGTCATTTGGACGTCAAAAAGGCATTGCTGTTGCAGCTCATTGGTGGTGTCACAAAGGAGATGGGTGACGGTATGCGCATTCGTGGAGACATCAACGTTTGCCTAATGGGTGACCCCGGTGTTGCCAAATCCCAGCTTCTCAAGTACATCACCAAGGTCGCACCTCGCGGAGTCTACACCACTGGTCGTGGTTCGAGTGGTGTTGGGTTGACTGCGGCAGTGATGCGCGATCCGGTCACAGATGAGATGGTCCTCGAAGGTGGAGCTCTCGTCCTCGCTGACAACGGCATGTGCTGTATCGACGAATTCGACAAGATGGACGACTCGGACCGTACCGCAATCCACGAAGTCATGGAGCAGCAGACCATTTCGATCAGCAAAGCTGGAATCACTACGACACTCAATGCGCGCACTTCGATTCTGGCAGCCGCCAACCCTCTTTATGGCCGTTATAACCCGCGCATCTCGCCCGTCGAAAATATCAACCTCCCTGCCGCTCTCCTTTCACGTTTCGACGTCCTCTTCCTCATTCTCGACACCCCCTCGCGCGACGCGGACGAAGAACTCGCCCGCCACGTTACCTATGTCCACATTCACAACAAGCATCCAGAGACCGCAGACAACGGCAGTGGACCTATCTTTACGCCACAAGAAGTGCGGCAATGGGTTGCGCGCGCACGTTCATTCCGGCCGACAGTTCCCAAGGAAGTCAACGACTACCTGGTCACGGCATACGTGCGCATGCGTCAACAGCAGGTCAAGGACGAGTCACAACGCCGCGCCTTCACACACACATCCCCGCGTACACTGCTCGGCGTGTTGCGTCTGGCACAAGCCCTCGCACGCCTACGTTTCGCCGAACACGTCATCGTCGAAGACGTCGACGAAGCGCTACGCCTCATCGAGGTGAGCAAGGCCAGCCTGTACACCGACGACCGCAACAAGGGCGCCGACCACAGCCCCAGCAGCAAGATCTACCACCTCATTCGCGGCATGAAGGAAAGCGGCGCCGCCACAGCGGCTGATGGCTCCGGCGAACTCGACTTGCGCCGCGTCCGCGAGCGTGTCTTGGCCAAGGGCTTTACTGCCGACCAGTTTGAGGAGGCTATTGACGAATATGCTTTGATTGATGTAAGTCCCGTCCTTCCACCTCCTCTTCTCAACTCTTCCCCAAGGCGATCCGTGTATCTCCTTTTTGCGATGATGGCTGCTGACTCTCGACACCAAGGTCTGGCAAACGGCCGGCGAAGGCACAAGGCTCGTCTTCATTGAGGCCGAGGATCAGGACATGGACGAGGCTTTCTAGGCCACGCGCAAAACGAACGGCGAGAAAAAGAAGGCGCAAAGGCGCGCCAGAGAAATCCAATGAAGTAGAAGGGTATGAATGCAGACGGCGGTGGAGCGGCAAAAGTCGTGCCGCTAGTTGGCGTTTGGTGTCGCTTCCGGGTGGGTGGTGTGAGTGGTCCTGTAGCAGTGGCATCGGTGAATGAGGACAGGTGTGTGCGGACAGTCGTGGTTCGCGAGATTCGCTTCTCGCCATGTTTTCTTGGCAAACTTGTTTTGATCCTTCTTGGATTTGTGGTTGGTCCAGCACATTATGCCGAGCTTTCCGTTTCGTCAGCCCGACAATGATACCATGTGCCGTACGTCGTCCAAGTGAATTGATGTGTCGGCCCATGCCTCGAACCAACTCAGAAGTCTCCATCTGCACGCAAATCCCAAATCAAGCAATCCAGAAATACCAACTCATTAGAACAGGAGGAGGAGGAAGGGGGGGGCGCGGCGGAGGACAAAATCAATGTATGGGCAGTAGCAGCTGTCGATTCAATACCAGTGCGTACCAAAAGAATTCAACAATAGGCCGGAAAGGCGAGGTATGTAAACAAGATGAGTCCGAACCAAGACAGCACACCACTGCGCCGGAAATTCTACTTCCGCCGACCCTTCTTCTTACCCGACTTTCCACTCCCAGATCTCTCTCTCGCACCAGCACTCGCTTCCTTAGCCTTTTTGTCTCTCCCACTCGTGCTCGCGCTCGCAGCCGCGGCCGCCTGCTTAGGCCTCTCCCTCTCCTTCTCCACGCTACTGCCGCTCCCGCTCCTACCAGCCTGATCGTCCACGCCGTCGCCCTCGTCGTACTCGACCTGTACCTCGTCGTAGTCTCTACCTGCGCCTCTTCTGCCAGAATAAGTTGGACCGCCGTACCCGTGCATACGCGCCGAGCCGTCCCCAGGTTCACCACGATATGCAAGTGACGGATCTGAGAAGCTGCCCGCTGCGTTGCTAGCATAGCTGGCGCCTTCTCGCCGACCGACAGGCACTCTGCGCGGGACTCTAGCGTAGGCGACTCCTGCGGCAGAAGGGTAAGGGTACGTTGGTCCCCCAGTCTGGTAGGCAAAGGGGTCAAGGGGCATGGAAAGAGGACGTTCAGAGGGGTGGATGGGATACGGCGGGGTAGATAGGTGAAGTTGTCGTGCTGGGAGGCGTGGATGGGGATAGTCGTCTGACTCGGCAAAGTCGGGACCAGTGCTGGAATGATGCGAGGAGTTGTAGGAAGAAGAGGCAGGACTTTCCGGACGGTAGTTGAACTCGTCCATAAAGGCACCAGGAATGCCATAGGCGGGGCTACCGGGGATGTTGCGATTGCGTTCATGGGAGTTGGGTGGTGAAGGGGTAAATTGGCTGTCTTTGGTGCCGCGGCTGCACACGCCCTGGCTTTGGTCGCTGATGCTACGATAAGTGGCTCGAGAGCTTCCGGCGGTTCCAGTAGAATAGCCAAGGGGAGCTGCACCGCCGCCTGGGACAATGAAGCCAGGAGGACCGGGAGAAGAGGATCTGGAATCGCTGGGAGAGAAATCAAGGTTGTGGCGTTGAGTGCTCTGGCGGGAGTCGGGTGCCAAGAGCGGAGCGCGGGAGGCTTTTTTGGAACGGACGCTCAAGCCTTCGGATGAGGGCCGTGCGGAAGGGGGATCAGCAAGGGCAGGCAATTGACGGCGCGGCCGGGTCAGGATTTCTAGTTCGTCGTGGGTGAGATTGACGTCTGGCTGGCCACGGGCGCGAGCAACGCGGACGCGGTCGAGAGCGCGCTGGAAAAGGTATTCTTCCTCGTCCGGATTCAAGTCTTGCTCCCGGCCGGTGCCTCGACCATAATAATCATCTTGATAGTAATCCTCCTCATAGGTCAAGCGATTCTCCGCGAGCTGCGGTCGTGAATTAATACCTTTACCAAGTAGGTACTCGTCAGAAAGAGAAGCCTGTCCCACCACTGCTCCCCTTTGCATCATCGGGTCCGGGAAGACGCCGCGTGATGCAGTATGGAGCCCATAATACTCGTCTTCGTCTTCATCCCCCAATTCCCGAAACCTGTTGCTCCCGTACGGTACACGACCCCTCAAGTCAGACCTCCCCACGCGTGCTACCCTTTGCCCGGGTGGTCTTCCCCATGGGGGCATTGTGTTGTGTGGAGTTCGCGGCCGACCACCTAGACCGCCTCCTCGGAAAAAGCTGACTCGATTGGCTTGTCCATGAAGGTTGCGTGGCCGAGGATGGTGACGGCCGAGGCGCCAATGAGCCACAAGACGGTCGTGATGGGCGAGGCCCACAGACCCAAGGGGACGGCGATGACGAAAAGGGCAGTGTAGAGCTGGCTCGTAGTGGCCCTGGCGAAACCAACGTCCAAGTCAGAGCCCTGCAGCTTGCCAATGCCGTACATGCCCCCGGCGACGAGAATGATAACGAAGAGCAGGACAGGGTTCGTGAGGAGCGAGTAGATGGCCAGCATGACGAAGAGGACGGCATAGTTAGAGCTGAAGTAGCCCAGGTTATAGTTCATGCGCGACTGGACCTCGCCAAAGTTTTGCGGTTTGCTAATGCGCTTGACGTCGAAGAATTCCCCGACGGGCTTGAGGTTGGCGAAGCGCGTGGACAACGATGTATTTCGGACACCCTCAAACCGCGAGCCCAGATTCAGGCGCGACGACAGGGCGTCGATGGGAATGCTGAGGCGGGACATGACGAGGAATTGAGGTTGGGTGGAAAAGAGGGTTTTGCAGACGACGTTGGGGTTGTCTATAAAGGGGGGTGTTTTTTTAGCTCTAGTTACTTTTTGGACGACGCGGCGCCGTTTCACGGGTGTGTGGACAAGGATGGGGGGTGGGTAGCGAGCGACAATTGTTTTCAGGAGGCTGGGAGGGGAGACTCACTGGAAATGATGGCTATGGAGGCCGAGAGAGGGTGGTGAATGGTGAGGATGGGAGGAGAAGAACCTTTGGGTCTGTGAAGGGACGAACGGGAGTACGTGTCGCCCGTCGAGGACCCGAAGAGGCAGCAGCGATCTGACCCGGAGAGAGCACCGCCACGCCAGGCACGGCACTGCACCACACGCCTCTGCTCCGATGTGCGTGGCTGTGTGGCTGTGTGGCTGTGTGGATCTCGGCTCTGTGGCTCTCTGGTCTTGTCCCCTGACGATCAAGTTGCAATCATCCGCTCCAGTCCACCAGAAGTAGCACAGGCCACCGAAGAGATCTCGAGGTGTCTTTGTTACTGTCGAAATCAAAACAGAGGGCGGCGACTGTAACCTTTATGCAGCCCGGCCACAGCGCCTGTCGGCCTACTCCGTACTCCTAACTCCTACTCCCCGGCTTGCGCCCGCCGGGTAGGCCCGTAGTCGGGGTGTATGCGGCGTCCCATTGGCCCACGTCTCCGGCCATCCATCCTTTCGACGCGAGCCTCAGCTTGGTTCCACTCGCCCACCTCGTCGTGGCTTTCCCTTGCATCCAACTGCATATTGCTCAAAATAAAACCGCCCTTCCCGTTCTAGCTCACTCTCCCCGGCGTAGAGCAGTCCGCCATGAAGCTCTCTACGCTGGCAGCCCTGCTGCTATGCTGCTTCATCTCCTTCGTCGCAGCCTGGTCCAAAGAGGGTACGTATCCACAAGCGCATGCAACTCACACACGGCCCCTTCGTCCATTGACATTGGCCTTTCGCTTTTCCTCAGGATCCCAGCGCTTACCAACTCTGTAGACCACGAGATCTTCCGCATTCGTGACGAAGTCGTCGCTGCCGAGGGCCCCAACATAACCTTCTACTCTTTCCTCGGCGTGTCCCCATCCGCTACCCTCGACCAAATCAACAAGGCCTACCGCAAAAAGTCTCGTCAAATCCATCCCGATAAAGCGCGCCAGGCTTTCCTTGCAACCCATGGTCAAACGCAACCCAAATCCAAGTCCAAGGACAAGAAGAAGCCCGGAGTCACCGTCCGCAAGCAACCCTCGGCCAAGGAAATCAAGGCTTTTGACAAGGAGGCTTCTGCCCGCTTTGCACGACTCGGCATCGTCGCCAACATCCTGCGCGGTCCTGGTCGCGAGCGCTATGATCATTTCTTGAAAAATGGCTTCCCGGCCTGGCGTGGAACTGGCTACTACTACAGCCGTTTTCGTCCTGGTCTCAGCTCCGTCATATTCGGTCTCTTTGTCTTCATAGGTGGAGCTGCACACTATGGCGCGCTGTACTTGGGCTGGAAGCGCCAACGGGAGTTTGTTGAGAGGTACATTCGCCACGCCAGACGCATGGCATGGGGCGACGAGCTTGGGATCCAAGGTCTCCCCGGTGGCCTTGGTGTCAACGGTGTCACAACTTCTTCGCCAGAAGCTGGAAACGGTTCGGAAGAGGAGAAACAATACGTGGATGAGAATGGCAAGCCGGTTGTGATGAATCGCAAGCAGAAGCGCGCCCAAGAAAAGCAAGAGAAGAAAGAGGCTGCCAGGAAGGGCGAAAAGAACGCGAGGGCAGTTAACAGGGCAAGAAACGGCGGCGTGAGTACGCCTGTCGAGGCTGAGCTGACCAGCGGCGGCCCTCAAGGCGCAAGGAAGAGGGTTCAGGCCGAGAACGGCAAGGTCTTGATCGTGGACAGCGCTGGCAATGTTTTCTTGGAGGAAACGACCGACGAAGGGGAGACTCACGAGTTCTTGCTCGACGTAAGTGCCAAAGTATGAAAACGCTCAGTGGCATATCTAATAGCGACACAGGTCGGAGAAATCCTCAAGCCCACTTTCCGCGATACCGCCGTCGTCCGTCTGCCGGTCTGGGCCTACAGAAGGTCCGTTGGCCGCCTCTTTGGCTCTTCACACGATGCAGTCGCCGAGTCCGATATCCATGTCGACGTCGATGGTAGTTCGGAAGAGGAGACCAACGGTAACGTGATGATTAACGGCGAGGCAAAAGACTCTACCCAAATTCTGAGGAGTGCTGTTGCCGCGAATCCCAACGCGGAGAGTAGAAAAAGAAAGACGAGGAGAAACAAATAGGGGATGTAGTCTTGCGTGTCTAAAAAGTACCTATTTATACATTTGAGAATTTAATCTTTGGAATCAGCTGAGGTGGTATGGTGGTGGCCAGTCGACTGACTGCTCCTTGTGATTTCTCCCTGTCGGCCGAGTGGCTTATCCTTTGGGAGCCGCCCATTTGAACAGTCCTCTCTCTCTGTGAGTGCAGGGTTTGTCAACATGTCCATATAAGTCACATCGAAGAGGCTGGAGAAGTGGCTGGTACTGGGCTCCGCGCCATCGATGTCATCAAGTTCCACTTTGGTTTCTGTTCTCGAAATCTGGTAGTATCGTACCTTACAGCCGACATCCCAAACAATTCTCTCCACATCATCAACCACTGCTTCCTTCCAACGCTACATAGTATCCATCTCGCCCCACAGCTTTGAAAAAGCGTGAGCGCAGCCAGAGACTCCCCACCGACCAAGTTTTGCAGCGGAATCCAACAATTCACCCATCCACCCATCCACCCACAATAAACAGCAAAGACGCTGCTTCTTCGAAGGGCGGAAAGAAGGACACGCTGATTGAATATTTGCTCGGTGCATAAAAGAAGTGTGTTGGTGTTTTCTCAAGAACGCCAAAGCAGAGGGGCTTTTGTATGCGAGAGAAGGAGTGAGGACCTTGCGAGATACACAGACCGGCTCCAAACGTTTTATCGCTTCCGTGTGCCCATAACTCGTCCTTTGCTTCCATCGACTTCCTGTTACATGTCTAAGCGCTCCGGGATGCCTCAACTTCCTCTGGCTCGCCGGGAAAGGGGGACTTTAGTTCACAATAGTCACCCACTTCTAGAACCGACGATGCGCCCCCCGGGCACAATAAACGTTCCCCCTTTTCATGCTATCCTTCATATTGGCACAAATGATGGCGTATGTTTGATACTTGCCACTGCCGTAGCCAAATTCCTCGAAGAGTTGCGCATAGTACGCCTTCTCTTCGACCAGTCGTGGGCTCATAAACCGGCCTTCATACCGGGCTGTCGTGTGTGCTTCGGGAACGAGATCCCATATTTAGTAGAAGCCGCACATGATGGGAACGCATAGGACGCCGAGTGAGACAACAAATTGCATGCTGCTGCGGTTTTGCGCGTCAAATGTATTCAAGAAGTTGTAGGGGGGGGG
>JAIFKG010004686.1:0-27557 GCA_020351975.1 Phyllosticta ampelicida
CCTCTCCGCCGCGCCCCCAACCCCCCCTTCCGCTCTTTTACGCTTCCTCTTTCTTCCCCGACTCCTACGGCTAATCGGATCTGTCCACATCTGCGCCTGTGAGCAGACCGCACGCGGCAGCCATCTGCAGCGACGGCGTCCTTGGGGGAGAGTTTTAAGTCCGGGCGGTTGGAGAAGGAGAGGGAAGGCGAGACGGGATAGGGCGGATTGCATGAGTGTATGCTTTGTCTGGGTATCATGCACGCACGCACGCACGCAGTGGATTGATGGTTGATTCGGGGGTCCAAGGGGTACGGGAAAGAGGGGCGGGAAGGAGGGAGGCATGGAGCATGCGCTGATGGATGGCAGGGGAAGAAGGGGGGACTTCGTAATGCGTGGCGAGTGAGAAATGTGCATTTCACGTTTCGCCATCGGTTTTCCTCGACGTCGAGGTCTTGGTTGATCAATGTGTTGGCGGAGAAGTCTCGTCTCCTCTCGCCTGCTCATTCATGTACATACAGCATTTTTCTCGCTCACTCCCCCCCGCCTTCCTCCACGCCCTTATTTGAATGGGTACAAAAGCCAACTCTGCTGCTCTCCAATGCAATCCACCAGGACAAAGTGTCAACCCATATTCCCATCGCCGCGCTTGTGCGCCACCGTGCTATTTGCGTACCCTCACTCGATCTCTTCTATCGGCCGCGAAAAACAGACACGCACAAGGCGCGAGATTGTTCGTTCATGCTAACTTAACTCCCGCACTCCCTCAAGAAATGAACAAATAGGGGGGAAAAAAGGAAACAAATTGAAATGCCGAAACGCTAACACAAGGAGATGCTTGCCCTTAGAGCTTCAAAAGGGGACTGCACATGGTGGTGGTGATGATGATGATGATGATGATGATGATGATGATGATGATGATGATGACGATTAGGAAAAAGATCATGCCGGTTTCACTCGAGCCCTTTGCCCTGCTGCATCAACTCGAGGCCGATTTTTTTCAGCTTGTACTTTTGCACCTTGCCGCTCGCCGTCTTGGGAATGGACTTTGGTTCGGCCCAGAAGACGAATTTGGGGACTGTTCGTCGGTTCCGTTAGTACTGCTTCCGAGCTTGGTGGGGTTTCAAGGGAAATTGAGAAAGCGGAGGAAGGGGACAGAGAAAAGGAGGTAAGAATGGAAACAGGGCAAACAAACCTAAATGAGCACTCAGCCGCCCCTTGACCCACTCTCTCACATCCATCGCCTTCAACATCGACCCCTCGCGCTTCGTCACGAACGCGGCAACGCACTCGCCATAGTGCTCATCCGGGAGGCCGACAACGATTGCCTCGGCAACGCCATCGCACGCCAGCAGACAGCTCTCGACCTCGAGAGGCGAGATATTTTCGCCGCCGCGGATGATAAGGTCCTTAATACGGCCAGTGATGGCCACGTATCCGTCGGCGTCCATGACGCCCTCGTCTCCCGTGTGCATCCAGAGCGTGCTGGGGTCCTGTTCGTCGGGGATGAGGGCCTCGGCCGTGCGGCCGGGGTCGTTCCAGTACCCGCGCATCGTGAGGTAGCCCGAGACGACAACTTCGCCCTTGCTGCCTATGGGCAAGATGCGCGTGCGATCGGTTGGGTCGACGATTTTGACCGTCACGTGCGGGAGCGGCTTACCGACTGTGTTGACGCGCTTGGCGAAGGTGTCGGACGGCGCTGTCATGAGCGATACAGGCGAAGTCTCGGTCATGCCATAGCAGTTGGTCAGCCGGTCGAGGTGCAGCTCGGATTTGAGCTTGCGGATCATCTCGGCCGGCACGGCGGACCCTGCTGCGATTCCTGTCCGGAACTGGGTCATGTAGGCCAGCGCGCGTGCTGATGGCATTGTCTCCATTAGGTCAAGTTCAGCGAGGAACATGGTGGGTACGCCGTAAAGGGCGGTGCAGCGGTACTCGGCGGCGGCCGTGAGGGTGGCGAGAGGGTCGAAGCATTCGCTGGGAAAGACAATGGCAGCGCCATGGGTACTGGTGGCTTGGAGACCGAGGACACAGCCAAAGCAGCTGAGATGGTGAGGCGAGTTTGGACGTGGGTAAATTTGTCAAGACTTACTGGAATAGAGGGGGTGGACAACATACAGCATCTTCCTCTGTCAGCTTTAGCCGGTCCCCAATGCTCTTTCCATTATTCAAGACGTTTCGATGCGTTAGACAGGCGGCCTTGGGTGAGCTCGTCGTGCCAGAGGTAAATTGGATGTTGATGATTTCGTCGTGACGAAGCCCCTGATCGGGGAGATATCTTTCAGCTGACGGACCTTCGGAAACCACGTCTTGATATCTGGTCAAGCTGCGAAACTCGTCGATCTCCACGCGGCCCTTGGAGTTATCGACGACCACGACGCCCTTGAGCGATGGCACGAGAGCCGACTCGATTTTCGCGCTGGAGCGAAGATTCGGCACTAGGTGCTCCAATAATGGCACGTTTGATCGCGGGTCTTTGAATGGAAGATGCGTCTCGGTGCCTATGATCAGGTGACTTGCTTCGAGATGAGTTATGGCGGCGGCGACTTGGGTGACGGTAAAGGCTGGATTGAGCGGAACGAGAATGGCACCGATTTTTGCCAGCGCAAAGGTTGCCTATCGGGGGTTCAAAGACGTGTTCAGAGAGATTGGAATGGGGGTCATACCGTGACGTGCTCGACATTGTTGCCGAGGCTGACGGCCACGCGGTCTCCTTTTTGGACGTTTAGGGATTGCAGACCACGCGCGAGGGCATTGCTGACACGGTCGAGGGCATCGTAAGAGAGGGTTGTTTCTTGGTGGTGAGCAATGACGCTGTCTCATTCGTCAGCACCTGGCTGCCGGTGTTTGTGTGAGGGCTCACGCTGGGCGGTCTCCGTACTTGGCCACGGTGGACGAGAAGTACTGGCCAATGGTCTGCTCCAGCAAGGCGGGCTACGGCATGTTAGACTGCTCCTTGGTGATAGGCTCGATTGAAGCATACGGCTGCCGGCCCTCGTGCGTGCGATGTGGTCGAGCCAGAGGCATGCCTTGGGCGGTGGTGTGGCGGCGGGAGCCACAGGCGCCACAGTTGCCCCTTTGGGCAAGCCGCGGGTGGTCGGGGGGATTTGGCGGAGGCTCTTCTGCAAGCCAGGGAGGGAAGCATGGTGCCCGCGGGTTATCTCGGCGAGGACATGCACGGGGGGTTAGGGGGAGGGTAGGGACAGGAGAGGTTGGTTCTAGGAGTAGGAGCCAAGGTTGAGGCCGGAGGGAGTGTAGTGTGCCAGGAGCCAGGCCAGCGTGGAGCGGACGGGCGCCGCCCACGCCCAGGTCAATGACTTGACATGATGCGGGGCAGGCCAGGGGGCATTTCCGACGAGGCGGGGACGGGGATGCTGGCCCTTGACGTTGCCGGATGACATAGTGCGCAAGCTGACAGGCCCCGTCGCGACTCCACCGTGGGGTCGTTGAAGCAGCGAGGTTGTGCACTGAGATCATGTCACTTCACCTATCGTGATGGCCGTACGCCATTGAAACGTGCCGTGCGATCACGCCAGCAGCCAGCAGCCAGCAGCCAGCAGCCAGCAGCCAGCCCCAGCTTACCACGTTCCGCTCCCCATTCTGCAACTCTGCTTCCGGCATCCCTGCCAACCCACCAACCCACCCGAACACCAGTGGCGCGCTTCAGAGCTCATTGATGCATCATCCCTTGACACTTGAAATGAAATATGTACGGCTCCCGTCGCTCCAGTCGCTCGCCTGGTTCCTCCACCCGTTTGCCAAACCCACACCCAAAACGCCGCCTCCATTTCGGTCCTCCTTCTCGTCTGCTGCTGCCACGCATGCTGGTCGTCTATGCGTAGCCCCACATGACCAAGTGCACTATACAATCGCAACTAATGCCGTACCCAACGTGCGTGGTAGGTAAAAAGGTATCAAACCCGCCGCCAATCCAATCCAAAAACAACACCAAATGAAGAAGCACATCGTCAGTCGCGCATGTCACCCAAGAGCTACCCTTTTCAGCAACCCAGGGATATGCTAATGTATCCGGCAGCAACATTATCCCTTTGCCCCTCAAAAGTCTTTGAATGCGTCGTCATACTTGGCCGCCATCTCTGGCGTGTACGGCGCACGACCCTCGGGTTCCGGGTCGTACTCGTCAAAGTTCCTCGTGTCGGCTGGGCCTCTTAAATGTGGAATTATCGGACCTCGCACTCTGCGCTGGTAGAGCGCGTCCCAGTCAATGTGCCGGAACCACGGATGCTCCTTGACGGCTGCTGCGCCACCTTTAATGTTTCCAAGGCGTTTCGAAGTATCCACGGTGCAGAGTCTCCCGATTAGGTCGCGGGCATCTGGCGACATTGCGCTGGGAAAGCGCACTTTTCCCTCGACGATTCTGCCGGCTGTCAGCGAATATCACGGGTCACGGCCAAGGAGGAGGCTTACTGTTCGTATATCCTCATGGGATTCTGGTCCCAAAATGGCGGCTGGCCCACCAGAAACTCGTAGACGAGAATGCCAAACGCCCACCAGTCGACCGCGCAGCCGTGGCCTGACATGTGCGTCAACTTGCTGCAGTCCTGCAGTAAATGTCCGGGATGGGGGCTACGTACCAGTATTTCGGATCACCTCTGGTGCCAGGTACTCCGGGGTGCCACACAAGGTGTAAGTCTCTCCTGCAATATGTGAGCGATCCGTGCATCCGTGCATCCGTGCATTCCAAAAGGGACGGCCCGCCAACATCAAGACTTACTATTGTCAACCTTCTTGGCGAAACCAAAGTCGACCAGCTTCAAGTGGCCTTGGGCGTCTATCAAAATGTTTTCTGGTTTGAGGTCCCGGTAGGCAACACCTTCCCGTTCGTGCAAATACTCAAGGATTAGAACGATTTCAGCAGCATAAAACTGGGACGTCGGCTCGTTGAACCGCCGCGCTCTGCGTAGGTAACTAAAGACTTCACCGCCAGGGCAGTAGTCGAGCTGTGCGCACTCAGATCAGCAACCTTGCCATCAATGACGTCGCTGCGGCGGGAGAGACTGACTACCATATATAGGGAATCGTGGTCTTGGAAACTCGCAATCATGGTCGTGATGAATGGATGGCCGGCGACTGCCGCCAGGACGTTGCGCTCGTTGCGCACATGCTCGACCTGCTTGAGCCGCACGACTATGTTCAGTGTCAGCCATGCCAAGCCATGTGCGCGGGAATCGCAAGCCTTACCGTCCACTTTTCGCAGAATCTTGAGGGCAAAGACCTTTTCCTCGTCTCCAGGGCGAGGATTTGCTAAGCGCGCCAGCCATACTCGCGCAAAAGTTCCTATGAAACGCACGATGCTTAGCTTGCGATCCTTCCAGTAGTCGCCGCACCTTTGATACGGAGGCCGAAAGATCGAAGGTGTCCTACCTGTGCCCAAAGTTTTTAGCAGGTCAAAGTCTTCGCAGCGCAGATGCCGCGAAGAGTGGCCGACGCGCTTCTTGGCCGGGTCTGTGGCAATGGCATCTGGATCCAGAGGGGCCTTTTCTGCCTGCCAGTCGGCAATGATGCGCTTTTCCTGCTGGCGCATCTGGGCCTCGTCCGGACTGCGCGGGGTGTGATCTGCAGTGGTGTGGGCGCCGTTTTGGCTGTGGTTGCTGCGCAGGCTGTGGGAGACAAGATGATGCATTGCGGACGACGCAGCAGCTGCCATTGCCCCGGTCGGTCGTAGTAGAGCTGATGAGTGGGAGGAGGACGAAGAGGAGCAGGAGAGTAGAGGAAAGCGGGCGGTGGTGACAAGATTGTTGCGCGGAGAATAGGTGACCGGTGGGACGCAAGAAATCAGAACATGGCGGGGATTATGGGCGGCGCAAGAAGAGATAGCCGGTGGCAGAGGAGCGGTGGGCGGCGAGCAGGGAGGGCGTCTAGGGCGCAGCGACGGAGGACGAGGACTGAAGACGGAGGTTGAGGTGGTGAGGAGACAGAAGATGTCGAGTAGCAACTGGAGAATAAGCCGTAGAAATGGACCAAAGAAAGCTCCGTCTGGTCGACTCCGGCGCAGGTGTTTTGATAGGCGTAGTCAGCAACGGGCCTTTGGGCAGCGGGAATGACGACTGCCAACCACCCCGAGGCCTCACCTGGGCTCCGGCAACCAACCTTCGCCTTCATCATCATCATCACATCAGCATCCGCGACAAAACACGGCTATTTGCACTTCACTCAGTTCTCCCAATATCTTGGTCGCAATCGCATCGCATTTGCGATCTCTCAGCCTTGCTGACTACATGTACGGTACGGACTGCTGCTGCTGCTGCTGCTGCTGCTGCTGCCCTGCTACCCTGTTGCCCTGCTGCCGTGCAGTGCTCGAGCTGCGCATGACCTCCGGCTCGACCCCCGCCGCCCTGCCTGTCTGCTACCTCAACCAGTCCGGTGTGGGGGGCCCGACAACCGACGGGTTTGCAATAATGGCCGGTGCCAACTCGTGGCTTGTTCCGCGAGTACCATTCGAGACGTCCCTATTTCGACCTTGAATTTATCAATTTGGACATGGCGACAGTCGCAGCGGCGTTGGGTGGTAGGATACCGTAGCATCTGGCGTGCCACGACTTGCTTCGACAAGCCTCGCATTAGACAGCCACGGCTACCTATGCATCGCCCGCAATCAGCTTGTGCCGCATATGACGCATGTGCAGCAGCTCTCGGCGTCCATGGTCATATCTCAAAAACAATGATGCCTGCAGTATACAGCTCCTTTGCTCGATTGTCCTGCCGTTCCTGCCGTACACATCCCCGACTCCACCCGTTTATATACATCTGCAATCGTTCGTCAGGGGCCCAATCATGTGCAGGGTGCTCGAGAGTACATGTCCAAAGCTCCAAATAAACGCCCCTTTGACTTGTCGTCTGCAGGCCTGCCTGATCGGCATCCCCAGAAGAAATTCTCTTTTGTATTGTACATGATGATCATGTGCGGCGCGACATGCTGATTCCTTCGACTCATTCAATGACGTCTTCCGTGGACTCGCGTTTGCTTTTAGCCACGGCTGTGGGTGTTGAGAATGAGGCCGACAATAAGACTGCAAGACGTGTCAAAAAACTGCTACGACAGGCTATGTGGCTTTGATACGTACCCATACAAACCCAAAACTTCGCCAAAAATCAAAATCAGGACCATGCCGACGAAGATGCGCGACTGTTGCATGTACGAGCGGACACCCTAACCCTGTCAGTTGAGCTTCACATTGCCCCCTGCTGCAATCATACCATGTCACCAACTTTGCCAATCGCATAACCAGCAGCACAACCAGTCAACCCAACCGAAAGGCCGCATGCGAGATGCATGAAGCCGCTGAACAAACTGTAGTTTTGCCCCGGCGGAGGGCCCATATCTCCAGCAATTAGGACAGCGATGACGAGGGCGTAGACGGCAATGATACCGGACATGACAACGGGAATCAGCGACTGTGCAGCCATGAGCTTTGGTATCATCAAGACGGCCGCGGGTGCAAGCTTGCCTTCATGATCAGGTCAGGCCTGAAAGTTCCCACGCCGGAAATTCCAATGCCCGACTTGGCAGTGCCGTATGCTGCACCAATACCTGTATTGCGGCCATCAGTTCTCGAGCTCGGGGTGCGGTGGGTACGGCAGAGGCATACATCCGAAAATCATCTATGCGCGCTGTTAGAAAACGGGGACGAAACCAAACCAACTGGGAGGGGAGGCTTACCGCAAAGGCGATACCGCCCTGCAGCACGAAGAATCGCCAGTTAGCACGGTCATGGCATCATGGACGACGGGTGCTGGGACGAACCATGCCGAAGAAGGGCGCGAACTTGGGGGTGAGGTCGGACTCCATGACGCCCGGTTGAGACAGTGGATGGCGACACGACGAGGGTGCGATGAACACGTCTCGGTTGTCGATGGCGAGTTGGAGCTAGCTCGCTAGATAGGCAGGTCGGGAGGTGTAGCGGCTGGTGGTGTGGTGGAGGCGGATGGCTGGCGGGTTGGTTAGTTGGATTGGGTGCTTGGATGCTGGGTGCTGGGTGCTGGGTGCTGGGTGCTGGGTGCTGGGTGCTGGGTGCTGGGTGCTGGGTGCTGGGTGCTTGGGCGGCCCGGTTCTGGACCTGCACTCCTAAGAGGACGACGGAGAGCGAGCGGCATCTTGGCCTCTGGCGTGCGGCAGCAAAGAGGCAGCACCCGGACTGGACAGCACCACAGCAGCAGCATCGACAGACGACGGCAGTCGGAGAGGCCACACAGGAAGCGCAACGACGACGCACACCACGTTTTCCTCTCTCCCCACGAATTCAATATCAAATTACTTCCTCACCTGCGCTCCATCGAGTCGATTCGAGTCGAGTCTCCCCCTCCTCCTCTCCCTTCCCGCACCGCATCGCAACGCACCGCACCGCACCGCACCGTCGCGCCGGCCTTGCCCCTGCCCTTGGCCGCCGTGACCCCAGTCCGTACCCGCGACGCACAATACCGCCGCTCCCAACTCGTCCAGCTAGACTCCTCCTCGTTCTATCCTCGACCTCCCCTCTTCATCTCTCCTTGGCCAACTCCCAGGTGCGCAATCCTATCTGTCCGCCTCCCGCCCACCGGGCTCCTTTTTCTCTCTTCCCACATCGCCTCTCCTTCCCGCCGAGCCCGAGCAACTCGTTGCCGACCTCCCTCCGAGTGCGGCTCACGACCACTACTCTATCCCTCCCTCCCACGCCGGCGCGAGCGCTCCATCCCTCTGCTTGTCGCACTTCCTCCTGTCCTTAGATTCAGGGCCTCTTTCACGATTGCGGCCTCGTCGGCCTTGCCGCTACTCCTCTGCCTCCGCCTGGCCTGCGATCATCATCCCCACCTCCCTCTTCACCTCCTCACACCCCTTGGCTCGACCTGAGGTGGCGCCTGCGAGGCAGCTCCTCATAGATCGTCGTGTTGGCTAGATCCATATGGCAGACTACGGCGCCCAGCAGGGGAGGGATTACGGTCGCCAACCCAACTACGGCCACACGTCGGATCACCAGCGAGATGCCGCCTTCTCCAACATTTTTGGGACTGCTCCACCCGGCAGGTCTCAGACAATGACCTCGCAGTCCTTCCAGCGTCCTGTCGACCGCGCCGCCACCATGTCATCCCAGGTCTCCGACATGATGAACCACATGGGCCCCATGAGGCCAGGCCAGGCCAACGGCTACCATCCTCCCCGAAGGCCTGGCGAAGGTCCGATGCCTGGTGCACGCAATCCGCAAAACAACTACCTCCCGCAGCCGCTGCGACCAGACCGTCCACCATACAACATGCCACAACGCGTGGATCCGAGGGCCCCGCCTCCAAATGGCCCATATAGCAACAAGCCCGTCCCCCAGCGCTTCCCCAGTGGCCCGGCTCCCCCTGCCCTCAATTCCGACCCTTTTCGCTCGCAGTCTCTCGCCACAGGTCCTCGCCCGCAAATGTACGCGCCACCGGGAGGTGGCTATGTTAATCCAGCGCACACGTTCCGTCAGCAGCCTTATGCGAATACCGGCGCCGGTGCCCGCACGACGGCGCAAGGACGAGTGGTTCCAGAAAGGGCCGACGAACGGACAATGTCTCTGACGTCGTTTGCTCGGGACCACGAGTACACCACGACCATGAGTGGCCGAGTAATTCCCAACCGGAGGAAGGAGCCTGGCGATCCCAGTGGTGTCTACCCGCCGGGTTCCCACGCACCTGCGCCGTCGGCTGGAGCTCCACACTCTGCTCAGTATGCTGCAAGCCCTGGTAACAAGACGAGAAGCCCGAGCCAAGGCAGTTTCAGCACTCAGCGAACCATGTCTATGGCGTCCACCGTCGTCCCGCCTTCCGAAGCTGGAGACCTGAGGCCGTCGACCTCGCAAAGGTCGAAGCAAGCCATGATGGTGCAACAGCGCGAGAGACCGTTGGTGTACCCAGCCTTGCTCTCCCGGGTTGCGGAAGTATTTCGAGACCGGATGATTCCAGGCGAGAAGGAAAAGGATGGCCTGGTTTATAAGAGCGCCTTTACGGGAGCAGAAGCGGTCGAGCTCATTGCCTACATCATCAGAACTTCGGACAGGAACCTCGCGCTCCTCCTGGGCCGGTCTCTGGATGCGCAAAAGTTCTTCCACGAAGTCACGTATGCCCACAGATTACGCGACTCGCAGGCCGAGGTCTATCAGTTCCACGAGACACTTTTGGAAGACTCTACCGAAGTCAACGGCGTCTTCACGCTCCTGACAGAATGTTACTCGCCAACTTGTACCCGCGACAAGCTTTGCTACTCCATTGCGTGTCCAAGGCGCCTGGAACAGCAAGCGCGCCTGAACATGAAGCCCAACCCTGGTCTCAAGAGGGAAGAGTCCAAATCGAGTCTGCACGAGGACGACAATGATGATGAGAAGAAGCTTTGGATCATGACGGTTTCGAAAGAGGTTGCCGACAGCATCTCGGAGAAGGAAAAGAAGCGGCAAGAAGTCATTTCCGAACTCATGTACACAGAGCGCGACTTTGTTAAGGACTTGGAATATCTCCGCGATTTCTGGATGAAGCCGCTGCGCAACCCGGCGACGTCGCCAATTCCCGAACACCGGCGCGAAAAGTTCATTCGTACCGTCTTTTCCAACTGCCAGGACGTGTACAAGGTCAATGCGCGCATGGCAGAGTCCCTCACTCGAAGGCAACAGGTCGAACCCGTCGTCAAGAACGTTGGAGACATCTTCCTGGAGTTTGTGCCCATGTTCGGACCCTTTATCAAGTATGGCGCAAACCAGCTGTTTGGCAAGTATGAATTCGAACACGAGAAGAGGACCAACGCAGCCTTTGCAAGATTCGTTGATGAAGTAGAGAGGATGAAGGAGTCGCGCAAGCTCGAGTTGAACGGTTATCTTACCAAGCCGACCACGAGATTAGCACGTTATCCTCTTCTCCTAGAGAATGTTTTGAAGTACACCGCCGAGGACAACCCGGACCACAAGGATATCCCCAAGGCCATCACCCTTATTCGTGACTTTCTGTCCAAGGTCAACGTGGAGTCTGGAAAGGCCGAAAATCACTTTAACTTGGTGCAACTCAACAGGGACCTCAAATTCCGACCGGGCGAATACGTGGACCTCAAACTGACCGAGGAGAACCGCCAATTGGTCTTCAAGGGTGCGCTGAAGAAGAGTCCTACGGAAAACACGAGCGATATCCAGGCCTACCTGTTTGACCACGCGGTGCTGCTTGTCCGGATCAAGACCGTCAACAAAAAGGAAGAGATGAAGGTTTACAAGAAACCGATTCCGTTGGAGCTTTTGGTCATCACCCAGATGGACGAGATCCTTCCCCCGAAACAAGGTATTACCAAAAGACCATCCTCTAGCTTGATTCCCGGAGCCAACAAGACCTCTTTAAACGCAGGTGCGAAAACCGAGAGCCAGAAACAAGCTGGATACCCCATCACGTTCAAACACCTCGGAAAAGGCGGCTACGAGTTGACGCTCTACGCGTCGACCCAAATCTCCCAGGAGAAGTGGATGAAGCACATTCAGACCCAGCAAAAGACTCTCCGGGACCGCAGCAACATTTTCACCAAGGAGATTGTTTGCGAAGGCTTCTTCAACCAGTCCATCCGCGTCAACTGCTGTGTGCCGCTTGGTAAGTAAGAGAGGGGTTACACCTTGACCGTATCACTGACTTTTTACTAGACGGTGGCAGGAAATTGGCCTATGGTACCGACTTTGGTGTTTACGTCGCTGACCGCAGGCCCAAGGACGCGTCTGTCAAGCCCAGGCGTGTCCTCGACTGCAAGGCAGTCACGCAAATCGACGTGCTGGAGCAGCACCAGATTCTTCTTGTGCTCTCTGATAAGACCATGTACTCTTACCCCCTTGAGGCACTCGATCCAGACGAGGGTCAGAATGCAGGCGCCAAGAGAGGCCGCAAGATTTGCCACGCAAACTTCTTCAAGGCTGGCGTCTGTGTTGGCCAACACTTGGTTTGCTGCGTCAAGACCTCGGCGCTCTCTACAACCATCAAGGTCTACGAGCCCATGGAGAACATGGCCAAAAAGTCCAAGAAGTCCGGCTTCACAAGAATGCTTGCGGGCGGCCAGGACGTGCTCAAGCCATACAAGGTATGTATAGACGGCGATGTAAAGTCCGAGTCGACAGTGCTTACTTGTGGTCAGGAATTTTATATTCCTACCGAATCTACCTCGATTCACTTCCTCCGCTCCAAACTCTGTGTTGGCTGTGCCAAGGGTTTCGAGGTCGTCTCTCTCGAGACGCTCGAGACCCAGTCCCTGCTCGATCAAGCCGATACCTCGCTCGATTTCGTGGCTCGTCGCGAAAACATCAAGCCCATTCACATCGAGCGCCTTCAGTCCGAATTCTTGCTTTGCTACACCGACTTCTCGTTCTTTGTCAACCGAAATGGCTGGCGGGCTCGTCCAGACTGGAAGATTACGTGGGAAGGCACGCCACAGTCGTTTGCCATTTTCAACCCCTACATTCTCGCCTTTGAGCCAAGCTTCATTGAAATTCGGCACATGGAGACGGGCATGCTGGTGCACATTCTTACTGCTAAGAACATTCGGATGCTGCACTCATCGACAAGAGAGGTGAGTCAATCCTGGCCCTGGCTTTGTATTTCGTCTAACATCCCCAGATCCTCTACGCTTACGAGGACGAGATGGGTGAGGACACGATCGCGTCGCTCGACTTCTGGAGTCGGCCGGCAAGTCCTCCACCGCCCAAGCAGCTACCCCCAGTAACCGCCGCGCAGGCAGTGCATTCTCCCCCGCCACAGATTCCTATGCAAAGTTTCTCGCCGTAAAAGTGAAAAAGGAAGTCATGCTTGCATTCCTCCTTCTCGTCACACGCAACAAACAATTTTTTTTTTTTTTTTCCCTTTTTAACGGTCTTGAAAATACCCTGCTTGTCTTGGCATCTGATGCACTCGTCGTTGCACTTACACTTCGGGGAGCTTCTGCTTGGTTTTACGACACCAACCCCCCTTCTTTCCCTCGTCTCGACCCCCTCATTGTTTTCTCCGTACTGCTTTTCCAGGACAGAGTCGTTGATAGATAATCTGGAAAGCGCGCGTGTCGTGTTCCACCTTTCTCTCACTTTTTCTCCTTTTCTCCTCCTGAGTCTCTGCGTCTTTCCAACGCCCGTCGTCGTCGGTTCTTCACCAATCCCCCAATTTTGTCGAGACTTGTAACCCGGTACCATACCTCCAACCGCCGCCACTGCTACCGCCAACTCCTCTGCTGTCCACAGTTCGAAAATTTTATATCTACCAAGAGCGCATCGTGGTGCGCCGTAGCGGCAAGTATTTGTGATGAAGGAGCGCGTCTCGAAATGTATCCATCCGTCCAGATTCAGCATATCCCGAACGCGACGAAACGAATCCCTACCAGTGCTACTACTAACCTGCGAAATCACTTCTGAATCCGCGGCACTCCCCTACCATGACCTGCAGCCATTTGACGCACATACGCAGCTTTTCGTACCCCGCATGCCCACTCCCGGCTTTTGCCATAAGTCCAATGGCTTGCCTCCCCTCAAATATATTCCATCTCGCTCGTGAAACGGTCGATCAGGCAGATTGCCGTTGCCTTCATCGGGTCACGAACCATTACTTCTAGCCTTTCTGAATGGCTTGACGGAGATTCCCCCACCTCAGCTAGCCACGCCGCCAGATGGGGCTTCTCAACTCTCCCATGCCAGCTGAATGCAAGTTTGATGTCGCTCAGCAGCAGCAGCGATGCTCATCCTGGTGTGCATCTTGTTCTCCTGTTTGCGCGTCCATGTATTCATTCATCCCCATCGATGGGAGAACAAACAGGCAATGTGAGACGGCTGCCTGCCGCCGGCATCCTGTCGCCGTGCACGTCCTTTGGCAGACAGGGTGGTTCTGGTGCCCAGGTGTCAAGGCACCGCAATATGCTACGGTTTGCTTTGCTTTGCGCGCAGTCAAGATGGGTGCGAGGCAGTCTGGATGGGAACAGTCAGGCAAGATGTACGAGTGAACATGGCAGCGGCTCGAACAGGAGACAAGAGTCGACGAACGGTCTTCCTCCTTTTCTCGCACCCGTCTCTCCAAGGCGAAGGCAACCGGTTGGCCGAAAACCATTTGTAGAGAATATGTTGACGACAGCTTACCAGGAGACCCCGTTCCTGCGGTCAGAGATTGACCCTACAGTTCCCAAGTGGGCTGGTCACCAAGCAGGAAAACAAGAATCAAGAATCACCACGTCCTCACAAGCCCATATCCGTCCCTCTCCAATCCCTGCTCCCCATCACACTCCTTGCCACACAACTCCCCCTGCCTCACCTCGGCATACGCCGCCGCCCGCATCAACACTTCCCTCCCCACCTCCTCCAAACTCACGCCCATCAACGCCGCCGCGCCGCCCACCGGCGCCCTCATAAATGCTTCGACGTACTTCCCCTCCGTCTCCGTCTCGCTTCCCCACTCAACCTTGCAGTCGCTCGGAATGCGCTCAATCACCCGACCCAACAGCGCTTTCCACCACTGCAGGCCCTGGCAGAAGCGGCGGCGCGCGACGACGGCGACGCGCAGCCGCCGGATCGAGGTGAGCCGCGCGATGGGTGCGAAGTTGCTGAGGGAGTCGGGGGACGGGAGCGCCTCGAGAGAGGAGTCGTACGCTTCCGAGACGTCGAGGACGAGGAAGAGGCAGCGGAAGGCGTGCAGCGCGGGGTAAGGCAGCTGGCTGGAGCCGATTGCGGGCGCCGAGGGCTGGAAGCACTGTGGGTATGGTATGTGCGCGTCAGCTTTCTGTGGTAATTGTCACCTGCGAGTTCCTGGCAGCAATCATCTTAGCTTGCCATGGGTTTTGCAGGCGAGATGTCCAAGGAAAAAGAAAAGAGGAGGGAAACCCCCCCCCCCCTCTCCCAGATCTTGGGCGAGCGGGCAATCGGTCAGGCGCATTAATGACGCAGGCAAGAGCGAGACGGGGGACCGCATTACATCAGCATAAGCAAACACCGCATTCTCCTTGCAGACCAGCCCTTCACACTCGGCATGAATCTGGCGGCAACAACGCAGCAAACCCAGGCCCAACCGTGGCTGCACGCGGTGGTTGTGCTGGAACGAAAAGTACATGCGGATGGCCGCGTCGGGTGCTGTTAGGACCTCTTGGTAGATGCGCAGCCGCAACTCCGCGGGTAGGTTCAACAGACGGGAAATGGGTGCGGAAGACTCGGGGAAGCTCATGATTGGGGAGCTGGGTCAGGGGTTGCTTGAGTCGGGGGAGACGGAGGCGAGAGAAGGGGTGCATTTGGTGCTCCAGGTTGTTTTGGAGACGGTGCAAGAATGGTCGTCGTGCTGGCCGCGGGGTGCGCTTTATTGTCGGGCTAAGCTTAGCTCATACAATCTGTTTCGATAAGACTGAGATGGGCCTCAAACTACGTATGCCGTGATCGTTGCACCAAATTATTAGATATCAGGAAATCAACATCATCGTTTTGGCCTGGTCGAAGAACTACCATTCTCCAGAATCCGTCTTCCATCTCGGCGTCGAGCTCCTCGCTGAAGATCGATCAGACTCAAGTTGAAGTGCACTCCATCCATCTCCCTGTGAAGCGTCGTCTGAAAACCCTTCGTATCTGGAGGCATCGACTCGCAAGCACGCGCGCTGCTGAGTACGCTTCTATCAGCAGCAAACGATTCCACAAAAGCGACGGGCGATTTTCTGGCTCGGTAACCGAGCAATGATGTCTCAAGGGACAGCAGCCAACAGGTACCTTGCAAGCAGACAACACCGACATCAGCAAAAAAAAGAAAAAAAGAAAAAAAGAAAAAAAACGAAGAGATCTTGAGGTGAATGGTTCGAATATCGTGGTGCGTTGACCCTGGGATTCGAGCCCGATTTGGACTCACGACATCCCCCACCGTGTGCAACCCCCAATTTCTTTCCCCAAAAACACACCACCCGTCTCTGGGAACATGATAACACTGCCAAGGCACCCTTTGAAAACAGCAAAAGAAGAACTCTCAATGCCTTTGATTCACGATGCGTTGGAATCGTATTCATAACTATGCAGTAACAGCAAACGCTTAGAGCCAAGGGAAACGTCGAAACCAAAGACGATGCGAGCGATATAAAGAGAGAGACGGTGAAAGAATTCATTTCCCCTCCCAAAAGATTAAAAAAAAAAAAGGAAAAAAAAAATAGCACAGTCATCCAGTTGTCATACATCATCAGACGCCGAGCCCCCGCAGCGAGACTCAACGCCAACAAGCCGCAAATGTCAACCAGTGCTCATGCGAGCAGTGGTGACATGATCGTTGGCCCTCTCCTCTTCCTCGGCCTCGTCCCGAACGATGCTCTCTGCCCAATGCTTGAGGGGGAACGTCTCGCGGCAATTCATGCAGCGGCCCAGCATCTCGCCGCCGACGGTCTCGGGCTGCATCTCGCAGAGGAACTCGGTGCGGCAGTTTGTGCAGCGGTACTTCTTGCCGACGTAGGGCGCGCTGTACTCCATGAGCTCGCGCCAGAAGCCCGGCGTGCGGTCCGCCGTGTCCTTGAACGTGTCGTTCTCCATGAGCTCCTGGATGTGCTCGCGGCAGATGCTGAAGATGGAGCTGCGCAGCCAGCGGTCCGACGCCGGGATCGGCTTGAGGATGCGCCACAGGATGAGCGGGAACCCGCGCCAGGCGTTTTGATGGCGTGCCTGCGCGATGAATTTGGCCCAGGCTAGCTTCTTGAGCTCCATGACCCGGTACTTCTCTGCGAGCACGTACATCTCGACGTGGAATACGAGCTCTGCGGTTTGCCGTCAGTCTGGCGGTTTCAAGAGGGGCTGCGGGTGTAAGTACCTTGGTATGGTGGCAGATCTCCAAAGTCTGGAATGTCGTCGATCCTGTAATCGTATGTGTAGAAGAAATGAATCATTGCTGAGCTACAATGTCAGCACAGTGACCCATGTAGACGGGGAGGTGCATGCATCTCCGTACCGGTGACATGGTCAAGATTGTCTTCTTCGCCGAGATCGATCACCGCGTCACAGACATTGGAGCCCTGTTGCTTGTTGGTACTGGTCTTCCACGTAGTAATGAGGGCAAGCGTGAAATTACCCCTCTTGCTGGTGCTTGTCTGCAGGCGCTCGCAAAGTAGCCGCTCTGGAGGCAGATGACCACTCTGTGGACATGGAAATTTCTCCCTTGGCAGCGGAGCGTCAAGTCGGTGTATAAATTGTTTGTGAAGCCGTAGTCAAGAAACCTGGGCGGTGGTAAGCGGGTTGCGTTTTGTTTGTTTGCCAACACAGCACGAGGGCATTTGAGGACGGCAAATGACTCGAGCAAGTCAAGTAGACAGGGGGCACATACCCCCTGAGCCCATTTTTGAATTCTGGGTTCATCTCCTGCGAGAACCGTAGCGACTCATCGAGAGACGGCGCCGAGTTCCTGAACGACGACGACACGGAGTTTCTGCTCAAGGGCATGGCGATGGTGATTCGAGATTGGCAAGATCTGCCGAGCTGGACGATACAGTGGCAAGCTGAAACGAGCAGGATGAGGCGCACAGCAGGAGGCCCTGGGTCTGGGGAACTTTTGATGTGAAAATTGATGACGACGGTCCTTCAGCCGGGGGTCGATAAAACAGTGTCGGTGTGCACGTCCGCTCAACATAGGCGCAGGGTGCTCTTTATCGATACATGAGTTGGTGAAAAGAGTGGGGTCTCCTACGTGCACTGCCGGGCTCGAGACTTGCTGTCGAAGTCGTTCCAAATGACGAGTGCCAGGTTCAAGCAGTCTTCCGTCGCCGCCTGTGGCATGATAGGACGGGATGGGAGGGCTGTCGCAACTCGCGGAGATGCGACTCGCTATGGCATGATCGCATGGTAGCTATTCTTTGAGTATCAATCTCTATGGGTATGATGGGAACCTTGTATAGCTAGAGCGATCAATGAGCTTAAATCGCTATACTTATCAATAGCTGGCAACAGGGGCTTTGACCGGAGAAGAAGGGTGCGGTTGGAATGATCAAGTTCTACTGAGTCCCCGGTGCAATTGTCGTCTTCTCTTCGCTTGGCCAGACGCCATTGCGTTGCCGCACCGGGCTCCTGTTTTCTGCATCGCGACGGCCAAATGCTGTAGAAGTATGGAAAGATTGCCTGTGGTAGACACGCGGAGCGGAACATTAATAACGCAGAAGTTTATGTGGCCAGGGGTCCTCAGCTGCAACGATGCAGCCTTCTCCTCCATCACCAATTGAACCCAGGCATCCAGACGCTACGGCACGTCTTCACCAATGCCCAGGCGTGGCGTGGGATGGCGTACAGCTCGGCCTAGGACATGGGCCCCGTCCACTCACACGCTCAGTCTCGTTCTTAACGCTCCTCGCCAACCACAGGCGGCCTTGGACCTCGGAGAAGGACCACAAGGGGATCCAAAAGCCGAGAAGAGCAGGCAGCAGGATATAGAGTCATTTGCAGGCACGTGGCTAGGTTGGTAGAGGAACCTGCGAGTATTAATTGACGGATGCGCCCGCGGGTCGACATGCACACCCTGAAGGACACACACAACGCATTGACATAACAGACCAGACAAGCAGACGAACGGACTCATCATCTTTTTTCTCTTAAAACGACAGAAAGAAGTAAAGGAAATCTCTACCCAGGATGTATTAAAACAGGACCCAGGAACAAACGCCATGCATGCGATCCATCCATCGCTCTCTCCTAACGCCATGTCCCTCTTTTTGAAAAGTATGTATACCCAGCTCCTGTTCGGAGCAGTGGTTTATGCTGAGAATGCAGTACTACTAGCAGTAGGTCAAAGTGCGATGCAGAGAAGGAGACTCGTCAAAACGACGATCTGGAAATGCTCAGAACAATTCCCATGAAACCGTAGGGACTCTAAATCCGCATATGCACCGATGATTGGAAAATCAAGGACATGAGACAATGGCTCCTTTATACAGCGTGCGGAGCTCATCGCACAGTAGGGTCGGCCGAAAGTTGACCTATCCAAAAGTGGTCGAGAGACGGTGCATCTACAACGATGGCCGTGGAATAGGTGAAAAGGAGGGTGTTCTTTACCAAGTTTCCTATTACTTGTTAGCAGGCACACGGTCCCTTCGAATCATTTCGGCTTACAGCAATGTACTGTCCGTCCTCCTTCTTCCTCTCCCAAAAGTCCTCAGCCTCGGCCTGATTCAAGTTGCCCTTTTCCATGGCCACGTCGACAAGAGCACGGTGCACTCCCTCGCCCATGCCCTTACTGCTACCGCACACAAAGATACGACCATCGAGTGCGTTGATGACGAACCACACGACGTCGGCCTGCATCCGAACTTCATCCTGGACGTATCTAGCCTCACCGGCGCGTCGCGATTGCACAACCTTCTTGATGTCGGCCTCGTGGGCACCCAGTTCGCCACGGTAGATTTCGTCAAGCATACTGTCGCGGACACCTTGGACGAGCCAAATCTTGTTGGCGCAGTTGGCGTTCTTAAGCCTGTTCAAAATGAAACCGCGGAAGGGCGCCATGCCAACGCCGGCGCCGACAAGCATCATGGGGCCATCACCGCCAAACTGGCGGGAAAGAGGGTTCGCCATTAAACCACGGAACATGGGGATGGTGATGTCAAGGGTCTTGGCGGGATCCGGAATGCCAGAGGCCTCAGCTTCGATGAACTTGTGGGCAAGACGCTCCAAGTAGCCAGAGCCGACACCAGTGCGTAAGGCCTGGGGTCCATGCCAGTCTTTGTCCTCGTGAATAGTGACGGCCATCTCAATGAGGCGGCGACCACCCGGAAGACCAGCGCGCTCGGACGAGATGTGCGGATCATTCGACAGCGAGTAGAAGCGGGGCATCAGCTGAGGGAGAACAGAAAGGATATGGTCAAGAGGTGGCCTCGACGACGGAAAGGCATTCAGAAACTGAGGAACAGTAATGTGGGCATCCGTACGCAAGCTGGAGAAGGATTAGCAGCTGGTCGTGCTGTGATGGCTGTTGGACTCACTCGCAAAACGCAGCCTGGCCTTGGGCAGAGGTCAAGTAGAGAAGGATCTTCTTCTCGTTTGGCTCCTCTGCGTACTCGCCCAGCAGGCGCAGAAACTGCTTTGTGGGAGGAGTACTTTGCAGGTCGACACACCACGTGAGAAGCTCACGACGGGTGGTCACCAATCTCCTCTCGACTGCGTCGCCCCAGATGGTTGGCCAGCGGATCGCCTGTGTCTTGAGGACAACAGGCTTGTCCCGCAAGAACTTCGGAACACCCAAGTGGTCGAAGACGTCATTGACGAGCGCCTCGGCGTTGGGAGGGCAGATGCCAATGGCTCCACCAACCTTGAAGTCAGTGCCTCCCTCCTCTGGGTAGTCCGTGACATCGATATCAAAGTGGAAAGTGCGCTTCTCGGCTCCTGGCTTTGTGAGTTCGCGCGCGTGGTGGACGGGGGCCGAGTGGACGTGGTAGGGTGGGTGAGGTTGCACAAAGAATGGTGGCGCCTTGTGGACCACAGAGGTGTGCTTCGACTCGGCCTCAACTGCAGACTCGAAAGTAACAGTTGGCTCGGGCAGAGGGTGGACTTGGTCCAGTTCGGTGTTGAGGCTCAAGGTGCCAATTTTGAGGTTCAAGCTCCGGAACGCGTCATTGTCGGGAAGTGCGACTGGTGTAAAGTCGGTTGACGAGTCTTCAGGAATGGCCGACTGCACCAAACAGCATCCCCCACCGCAGCAGTACTTTTCGATGAGCTTGGTGCCCGTCTCTCCATCGCCGAGTAGCTTCCGGATTCCATCCGCGTCTTCGGAGATCAGCGTTGTGGAGGCACGGCGAGCTGCGCTCTCGTTTCCGGCGACAGGGGTCGTTTCCAGAGATGCAGCGGACAGGCTATTCAGCTTGTCAACAACCTCATCGACCTGCGCATCCGACGTGGGCTCAGTGTTTGGGGTCGAGGGTGCTTCCGAATCGCTGGAGTTTTCCGACCATGCCAATGATTCATGAGAGGACCGCAGCGAGTTGTTGGACGGCTTGGAGGGCACGAGGACCACGGTTTTGGCCGTCTGCGGCTCGTGGGGTACAGGGTCGTCGGGGTGCGAAGTAGCGCTCGAGGGGATCAAGTGGGTTTGGTGCTGCATGGCGACGGCAGCAGTGGCGAACCGTTGGGGGTTGTGGCGAGGTGTGAGAACTGCACACAGGCCATGTCAGCGATGTTGACGAGTGGAAGGGCTTTGGCACGATGGATGCGCGTCGAGCGAGGGGGCGCACGACGCGGGTAGTGGTGTCGGAGGGCAAGGCTCACTTATCTGATCAAATTTCGTCAGAGGCTTCGAGATGCCAATGCCGGCGCGAGAACCAAACAAAAAAGCTCGCCGCGCCAGCGAACACGACGCAAGGGACAACACGGTGGGTGGAAGAGCGGACGAGGTAACGGGGTAATGTGAATTCGGAGGGGGATGCGCGGCCTAGAAGTAGAGGCGGCGTGTAGGGAGAAAGCTGAGAACGGCAGAGAGGGAGAGAGGGGAGATGGGCGGAGTGGGAATGATGGAAATGGACTGGGGTGTTGAGTGGCGGTGGTGGAATAGCAGCCCGAGGCCTTGGCCAGGGCAACACTGACAACACACTGCCGGTCTTCGGATCTGTTCTCGGCAGGCGGCCCCTGCTGCTGGAGCTGGAGTGCAACGCTGGCTATGACCCGGCGCGGACTTTGTGACTACGGCAATCTTGACGGTTGATGCTTGACGCTCGCGTTTTGTCTTCCGGCGGGGTGAAGGCGCAGGAGTCTTCTTTCTTTGCCAGTTCCATCGCATCTGATTGTTAAGCGACGACATGCTCCGGCACCCTCCTCCATCGGCTGACGGTGACCATGCAACTCCCCCCTCTCTCTGGGCTGACCGTGACGGCTCCCTAAGCGCTCATAACAAAGCAATCATCAATCACGCAATCATGCTCTCTGCCAGCGCTGCGACCGGGCGCCATTTTGTCGTGTTGGCGCAGGTACGAGCCGGCGGCCGTTTTCCATTTCACCCCTGGCATCGCGCCCCCGGCCCATCAGATTAAATGCGCCGCGTGGCATGACTTCGAACATGGCAGTGTCCGGCGGTCCAAGGCTCAGTCAAGACCAAACTCGTCGTCTCCTGTCCTCTAGACAAGCATCCGCGTACACTGGCCCCCCTTTTGCCAAACGAGGTTTCCATCAGATAACCTCCACATCTATTTTACTTCTTGCTGCCCCCACTTGGCGCTCCCGGCGCTGGGTCTCATGGCTGAAGAGGCTTTCCTCCGCTTTTCCAGAAGCCTTGATGTGCAGCTTAGGCACCGAGCCCAAGGTTTCTTTGTGTGCGCTCCAGCCTTGTGACACTCGCCACCCCTGGCTTATCTCGGGATCTAGCCGTCTCATCAGATAGTAGTACTTCTGGGCGTCGGGTCAACGAGATCAATGTTCAACCCCATCTCAACCGGCAGATCGGCTTGGCAGTTGACACGGAGGCTCCCCCACATTTCCGGGGCCAACTGTTGTTTTGACGGACCTCGGGGCTCGTCCGCAGCACCTGCTCATCCGGGCAGCCTCTGTCTCGTACTCACTGTACGTCGTCCGCAGTCGCCATGGCTGTTCCGGCGGCACACGTCGTTTGGCGGTGCGCTTGACTTTCTCGGCATACACTTCGCTTCCGCCTTCAGGCATTCCGACCGATTCCGCCGATGCTGTCCGCACAGGGAAGCTCGGAATTCAAGCGGGCGACCAAGCTGGTAACTGCGTTCCGATGTCGGCCCATTTCCGCGCCCCGGGATTGTGGGCTTGCTCGCTCGTGTTTCTTACATCCTCTGACTTCAGCACGCGGGTGCAACTTCAAATCATGGTCTGTTGGGAATCCAAATCGTCGTTCTGCGTGGATTCAACTTGCCGATCCGGGCTGATCAACGCGAGAATCGTCGCCTAGCCGTCGAGGCGGCCAGCATTGCGACTCCACGTCATGCTGCCTGATTTTCGCTTCGAGAAGACTTGTTTGTTGCAGGGAGATCATCGGGGCTGTCAAATCGAATGTGATTCCGGCGGCAAAGTGGAAACCCATGATGGTGAGATTGCACGCCAACAGCAACCGTTAATATCGTCCTAGCCGCTTACCGTGTCTTCCCAAGTCTCACGGACATGATGTAAAACCGTGTCAGATACACGCTTTCCGAACCTCTTCCGTGCATAGGGCACGTGTCTTTTCTTTTCTTTTCTTTTCTTGTCAATCACGCAGTTCTCGTGAGGCTGCTGGTTTTTGTTTAAAGACATCGCTCTCGACATCATGGATAGATTGACTTTTCACCTTTGTTTCCTAGCGACATTGGCATCGCGTCGGCTCTAAGTGTCGAGGGGCGGGCGCTAGTCTTCATGTAGAAGGCGGGGTCATCCTCGATCCCTCTTCGACTTCGAATCCTCAACAGTCACACAGGACGCTAACCAGGAGGCAAACATCCGTCCGCCTCAACTCGGCTTTGCGCGGCTGCATCCTCCCCAAATCTTTGTGTCCATTGCTGTTCTGCCCTTTCTGCACCTCACGGTAGCTTGCACCTGCAGTCGCATTCGTGCCGACCGCGTTCTATTTGCCATCTGTACCCATCCGGATATCCGCCATGGCTCGTCAAATCAGGCACGACGACCCAATGTCGCGACTCATGAATAACTTGACAAAGTTCGTATTTATACGCTTGGTTAGCCATGCATTGCGGCGCCTTCATGGTCTTTCAGAGTCTCAAAAGAGCTGATAGACTGCAGATTCTACAAGTCGGGAGAGCATTCGGACATGACCCTGAAGACGAAAGACGGCAAAGAATACAAAGTCCACAAGATCGTTCTAAGATGCCAATCAGCGTTCTTTGATCGCGCCTTTGATTCGCAATCAGGCTGGAAGGTATGGGGGCTTGTGGCTCATTCTTTTGGTGCCTTTTTTTCCCGCTTTCCCTTTGATTTCATGCGAATTAACCACCCCTTCTTTCCATTCATCAAAGACAACAGGATATGACTTTTCGATGCTTGTCATTGTACTGATGATGATTGCTCTGCAGGAAGCAGTGTCGGGCGAAATCCAGCTCGGGAACGACTACCCGGAGAACGTTCACGCCATGCTTGACTGGATGTATACATTTTCCTACGAGTGCCCTTCGCACCTGACCTCGCGGGCGGAACGCACCATGTTCCATATCCAGATGTATGCCATGGGCGACATTTACGATGCTCCATCCCTCAAGGAACTGGCCGCCAGAAATTTTGATGCTGACTTGGACTACCGCGCCGAACTCTTCCCTGATGCCGTGCGCGCAGTATACGCAACTACTCCTCCATCCGATCGAGGACTCAGAGATCGCATCCTTAAAGTCTGCGCCGCCAACATTTCCGAGCTTCTCGGCAGCAGTGGTAGTAGCAGCAGCAGTAACGCTAATACCTCTGCATCCATCACTGCAGCTACCGGCGGCAAAAGGCCTCTCGGGGGCAAGTATAGAAACAACGCTGGGAAAAGAGCGCAGAGCGCCAGAAGCACCTGCGACCACCCCACCTCGGCCCCAACGGCATCACAGGTCGAATTCGCCGACATGATGGACGAACTCGGCGTCTTCGGCCGCGAGCTCACGACCTACATCGCCTTCAACGCGCCTGCGCGCCCCTTGTCCTCGGATGCCGCCTCAGGCTGGGGCACGATCATGGTGCACCGCTACCGCTGTGGCGTCTGCCGCAAGACGTGCGGCATGGAGCTGCCGGCCCCGAGCACCGCCAACGACAATGAGCAGCTCATCAGCTGCATGTTCTGCCAGGCCGCTTTCAGCCCCACCAACTGGCGCAGCCGTCGCGTGGAGCCCGGCGAGACTGATGATCGGACGGGTAATCCGTCGGCCGGCTCGTCTGTTCTCGACGACAATGCTGCCGTCAGAGCACCGCCGTTGGAGCGCGCCGATGTCCTTCCCAATATGGGCAGCGCGCACGGCGCCTCGAATTTGGGTGAGTGGGAAGTGCGGACGTCGTGGTGAAAGGGTTGGAATTGGTAAGACTGGAGTTGTACATTCGTGTTTCCATTTTGGTGTATGGAATTTTCAGGCGGTTTGGACTTGTATTACTTTGTGGTAGGGAAAACGCAGCCTCTGGTGCAGCAATCTATATTACGTCTTGGTAGCCTATTTGAGCACGTACGACCATAGCAGCTAGAAAACTCGGAACCCCGTCCGCTCTTCCATAGATAACCTAGCTAGCGGTCGATTAGTAGTTGCGTGGGTGACCAGCAGCGAATCCCGACTGTTGTACGTTTTGTCTATTTGCTCTCTTACTCATCAGTCTTTTCCCCTCCTGATCTCTTTTCCTTTTGTGCATTGTTTTACCGAGATGATGGAGTGCCGAGGTCATGAAGTTGGATGGACATCAAGATGTACTTACTCGGCGGCTCATACCTCTCGCCTCCTAAGAGAAGCCACCTCGTTAAGAGAAACCAGTGGATTGACAATGGATGTCACAGAAATCTGATCGTCCCGTTGGATTCGTCGGTGCTGCGTGCAGGTGGATGGAGTTGAGAGAAAACCAGGTTCGCCGCTCGGTGCAGCAGACAGAGCGTTCAGCATCCGAGAACTATCCCGTCCTGCGACCATGCCGAGTATTCATACCTTCTTCACTGCGATAAACTGCTCAGCAAGCCGGAAGGGCGAGCCCAAGTAGTTGCATTGAGACGGCTGCTGTTCTCGGTCAGGGGTAGCGCGGCGTGTTGTGCTTTCCTCGAAAGTGCTCTCCCCTTCACCCTCTCTTATCTCCGTTCCTCTGGCAAGTCTTTCCCTTGAGTCGATGAGCATCAACTGTCTTTTGGCATTTCGCGAGCTCTAAGGGGCTCTATTTCTCAACGCGCGAGCTCTGAAATCAACCGAGGCCAGGGTTGGTGGATCCGGTCCGCACAGAATGGCCGTACACCACGTCTTGCTTCTGTTGGTGTCGATACCAGTGCGAATGTAGCCGCCAAAGCCCTGTACCTCGTCGATGAAAGCCAAAGTATCAACATTCCTTCCAGTACTCCTCTAGCCACATCTTGTGGCGCCGCTCGTCCTCTGTTTTTAGTGTCAGGGGCGCTCCCGTGAAATTGCTCGAACCAGAGACCTGCATCCGGACCCAGCGCTTCGAAGTACGTCTGTAGCAGTGCCTTCTATGCTACAGTCGCATCTCCACCGTCAGTAAAGTATTGAGAAAGTATACGACGTCCAACATGACAGTACGCCATGTGACGGTCTGCCAATCAATTACGGTCAGGGGAAGATTTTTGCCTTGTGTGCCCCTTGCTTTCTCTTCCACTACCGCCTTCCGCCCCAGACAACATGTTATCCGGCCGATAGTCCCGATGCACAAGTCCCTGCATGGCTTCATCTCCCCTGATTCAACCAATTCTTATTCGCTCACTCCGTTTCGAACTTCCTCCGAGAAAGACCGAGGTGTTGGACGTAACCTCCCGTCTTGATCTTGTTGAAGGTGCGTCACGTGCGGATGACGTCAGGCTAGTTGGCACGTCGTATAGCTTGAATGTCAAGAACTGGACGCCTAGACGGGCACTTACTGATGTAGTAGGTCCCTTTTCACCAACTACCTAACTGCTTTGTGTTTCCGGACATGGAATCTTTTCTCGCTTTCATTGCTGTTCAAAACCAGAAACAACCCGTTCTACCTACTGCATGTTTCCAACTGGACAGTTGCCAGGGGCAACGAGAAACATTCCCATATGCCGTCTCTCAGAACGTAGCGTCTCAGACCTCAGTCTAGCGACCACCCGTCCACAATCGCCCGCACGACCATCATCAGCCCTCACAGCCGGCTGGTCAGCCAATCCTGCCCATGACTAGTCGCTCCAGCGCACACGCGGCGCAAGGCAGCCCTCGGCCGGCAACTGACTCGCCAGCGTTTGAATTGGCGAGACGGTAAGCCCACGGCCACGCGCCTCCTCCCCTTTGCTCGCGTGGACGCGGCTGTGGCGGTCATCTTGTCTCCATTTTTTATGAGGCTGCAATGCCCGCCGTGCTTGTATTTCACTGGTGGGACCGAACGGTGCGTTTCCAAAGAGTATGCATGTCACCTCACATAATCAAGTGGCAGATCGCTATCAACCATTGATTCTTGCCCGATACGTACGAGCGCCTTGGTGTTGAGTCGTCTACGCCCTTCGATGGAATTGCTTTATATACTCTCGGGTGTAGTAGCGAGGTACCTTGCAAACTCGACAACTAAACCTTGCTGTAGGTACTCGTCCGCGCCTCAGCGCCTACCTAGTGGTGAGGTTCACGAGCGTAATAGCACACGTATTTCCGCGATATCAAATAATGGAGGAGGTGTTTAGGTACTACACCAAATAAAGCAAGCGCACGACTACTCGCCACTGATCTGCTTATGCGAGCCCGCGGCGGGCACGCTGATCTCTCGAAGGCTGGTTCTTGGCAATTTATATTGATTTTCGCGGCTGTTCGCCTCTAGAGGCTCGCCCAAAAGGGCATGTGTAGCAGATCAGCGGGCGATTCCTGCAACGTGAATGTGAGACTTGCGCCGATTGGGAAGGCAGGCACAGCTGACGATTTCAGGGCGTTCTTACTGTTGCTATGCATATCGCCCTCCTCGCTGGGCAGACCTATCGATGTAGCGAGCAACTGTTGGATGTCGAAAGGGGGTGTGAGGGGG
>JAIFKG010004688.1:0-12856 GCA_020351975.1 Phyllosticta ampelicida
CTCTGAGGGTGGCCCCATCGTGAGTCGAGGGGGGGGGAGCAAGGGGAAAAAAAAGGGCAGGGCGTTACGGACGATTGCAAAAAGCTATGTTGCCTCGGGGTTTCAGGGCTGCAGAGCGGCACGCCAGGCAATCAAGTACTGTCGCTAGCGGAGCACCATGACACTGCGGGGAAGCAATGATGGAGCTGTGCAAAAGATGGTGTGGAAAGGTCTGATCGTGTGACCGCACAGCAGGCCCGAGAAGGAAAGGGTTTGAAGCTGCCAGTGGCGGTTCCATAGCTGTATGGCGATGGTGTGCGAGAGGGGGACGGACGTCCGGTGTGGACGACCGATAGGCCGGGCCGAGCGACTGGCGCTGCCGACGTCATATCCGCAGGTAGCCATTGTAGGCGTAGTCATCAGCCCAAAGGAACTACTGCACCAAGGCACCGTTGACGACGAGACTGGGTAAGCTTCTGCAGAGAGTTCTGAACGTCGCAGTCTACAGTGTGGAAGGAGTCTGCAGCGCCTCTAGAGCCCGCGCCTGGCACGCTGCAGGGACAAAGGTTGTAGGAGCAGATGGATGGTGGGCGGATCCCCGCCGAGCTTCCGCTGACATCGGCGTGGTTAGAGCAGAAACTCTGGGAGCGACAGCTTGGTGAACCAGTGTATCAATCCAAGGGCTTTGGAGACGCGGGTGGTCTGGAACAGACAGTCTTCCTGCGCGCGCACCACGGTCTCGCAACCCAACATGGCCAGAATGGCGGCCGTCCGTTGCTCCGCAGGCTGCCTGGCAGACTGGACAGTCAAGTCGTCGTCAGACTGCCGGCTTCCATGGAAAGCTTCGCCACCCTCCCGGACCAACCCCAGTGCACATCGTTCTTCCACTCGCGGGCAGCACTTCAAGGCTCCTTGCACTTCACAACCACCACACCGTGCCAGCGCATCTGCTCTTTTGCTGCTGCACCGTCGCCGTCACCGTCGCCGTCGTGTGGCTTGTCTGCGCCTTTGTGTTTCACTCGTGTCAGCGCTTGCTCGAACGCAGCCATCAGGTTCTCTGGTAGCCCTCAGCCGTCGGTTTCTCGAGCGTCACCCGCCGCGGCCCATGAATGACATCAACTGTCAACACCCCTTGCCTGCTCTTTGCTCCCACAGTCCTCTCCCCTCAAGGCCCCTCATGCTAGGACGACCCTGATTGTGCCTTCTTTGTTCATCGCTACGATGTTCAAGAGTCGACGTCGCGCCGTCTCAGGCCCGGTACGTTTCACCCATGCGAGCCATCTTGCCGCTCTTCTCATGCGCGCAACACTGACTAGGCGACTTGTAGCCGCAGAAGACGGCCCCTTCGCCAAACGCTGCTCTCGCCGCAAGCCAGGCCTTTCTCAAAAGCAAATCTTCCAATGGCGATCTATCATCTGCGGCAGCCGCCGCCGCCTTGCGGTCGCATACTATCACCCCGGTCCCGGTGGCTAGTGTGCAGACCAGGCGCATGCAGAGAAAGGCCTCTACAGCGTCGGGAACTTCAGGGGGAGCTACCAGTCCTCCGGGTGTCCATAGACAGGCTAGTTCGGGCTCAATGAGTGAGCGGACCTTTCGTACACCTTCACCGAGCGCGGTCCCGTTGAACAAGTCGCGAGCTGGAGCGTCATCCGCAATGGACATTGACATACCTCCAGTCCCAGCTCTCCCCCAAAACCTCGATAGTCACAAGCGCGCAAAGAGCGTAGGTCCTCCTCCGATGAATGTCGTGTCGCCCGCCCCCAGAACACCTGGGCGCAGACGTATACGCATGGACGAAGGAACCGTCGACGTCGATGGCTCTTCCACTGCCTCGCAAAGTCCCGAGGGCGAGGTTGGAAGGAGATCTTCCATCAACTTTTCGCGCCCAATATCTCCTCGTCCAACCCCGCCGTCCAGTCCTCCGCCAGCGCGGGTCAGTCACAGTGGGTGGTTTACCGGGCCAATCGTCAACGACGTGAGACCACGAGGAAATGTACGGAGAACCTCGTCAGTGCCGGTCATGGCCCCAGGTGGTCTCTCACAATCAAGACACAATCCTGCACATACAGCTGGTCCGAAGACACAGTCGTCAAGAGATGTGGTTCCGAGCATCGACAAACAGCCCGGGAATGTGGTGGGCGGCCGCCTGCAAGGACCGGCACAGTCCAAGACACCACCGCGCAAACCGATCATCGACCTTCCCTCTACTCCCCAAAGCTCCTCATCCGCTTCGGATCTTTCGGCCGAATCGGACCTGTCTAGTCCTCATACCGGACGAAACATGCGGTTTGTCCGAAAACCCTCCACTGTTGAAGAATCCCCAGAGGCTGAGAATGCCGAAGAGGCGGGACTTGAAAAGGCGTTCGACCCTGACGGGTCTCGTGCCAGGGAGGGGCCTGCCAGAAAAATTACCTCCACCGAGTTCAAGCGGGCCAGGGCGGCCAGTCAGCCCGTGGTGCCATCTTCATGGCTTCGGGTTGACAGTTTGACACATCAGCCAGGTGCCAACTACACTCACGAGAGACAGGCATCCATCAGTCCCGCTCGTTCAGCGCATTTTGCGCTCAATGCCGTGGATGTCTCCAGCGGCGTAAGACACCAACCGCCGCCAAGATCCATTTCGCCCATCAAGTCAGCCCTTAAACATTCACCTTCATCCTCGGTCCGTACAAGCTCTCCAAAAGCGCACGCAAAAGCTGCGTCAGATGCTGGCTCGGATTCTGGTTCCCTCCTCGACCTTCAACGCCCTCGCCAACTGAAGAAGGGTGCCCGAGTCAGTTTTGAGGACAATCGCGGAATGAAAGGAGATGATGACTCCATTGCATCATCCAACTCTCCAGACCTTGGGTATTCTCGCTGGAGTGGTCGGACTGCACAGGGTAGGGACAAAGCTTTGGAGGATGCCATGAGACCCCAACCAACTCTACCTTCCTTTGGAAGCGTTCACAGGGGCGGACCGGATGGCAATGAAGTGCAAGCTGAGAAGGTCACAGAATACGTACCATCATCGATGTCCTCGTCCCAAACTATGGTCGAGCGGCAAGACGAACACGAAATCAAGGGCTACGATTCTGCGAAAACACATCATCATGCGTCTCAAGATGTGGCCGTCGAAGACTATCTCTCGGACGGGGTTTCGAGCGTGGGCTCCCCGGACTCGGAACAAATTCACGCAATCACCAAGGGATACGGCAACGGAAGTCTCGAATGTAGCGCCATGCGCAAATCTACATTGGAACCTGTGGTAGAAACACCCACGGACGTCCCACGAATTGCCGTCCAACCTGCGACTCCTGGCACGGAAAGAGAGGAGGATGCCTTCGACATGCCAGGTTCTTGGTCAGTGGATGAGGAATCCGACTCCGAAGCTGAGCATCAGCCACACTCAGCATCAAACTTGGAAAAATTTACAGCCGAAAACACGACTTGTGGGCGAGTCTGTGATGATGACAGCTCGGAAGGGGAGAGCATTTACAGCGACGCTGCCGAGGATCTCTCACAGCTTGAAGGGGGTTTCGCGTCTTTGGATGCCATCGTCCAGGGTCCTACGCCATCTAGCCTCAACGCTACAGTCGCTCCCCAGATTCGGGACGAGAATCCCAGGCCTCAAAATACTCGCGATAATATAGTAAAGACACAGCGTAACCAGGAGATGGAAATCCCAAACGCGCCCAGCTCGTCAGATTTGGCTACCAAGACCCAACCAGAGCCCGTGCCACCCGGATTTGCTCAGCGCAAAAAGAAGGCCAAAGTAGTGCCCGAGCCTCTTGTCGTTTCTCCTGCGACAAAAGCTGCGAGACGCAGTTCAATTCCCAGAGCAGGGAATGCTCAGCCAAAGAAGCCGGCGCTGAAAACTACGATGCGTGTCGAAAAGCCACAGCCTCCGCAGCGAACACCCTCAGGCGCCAGAATGCGCACTACGATGAGGTCTTCAATGAAGGGTCCGGCTCCCTATGGAGGTCTCGCTGCGTCGAAGTATGCCAGTATGGAGATGCCCGAGCCACGGTCGGCCCTTCAAAAGAAGAGGATTCCCATGGGTGTAGCCGTATCAACGGCACGTCCAAACTCGGCGCTGCCTTCGCCCTTTAAGAATCGAGTCAGCCCCATGCCCCCACTGGTTCGCTCGCAATCAAATGACTCGGACGTCTCGGTGAGCAGCTTCCAGCGCAGTAGACCGCCTAGTTCCATCAGGGGAACATATACCATGCGGTCAAGCATGCGTGATTCCCTGATGGAACCACCATCCAGGCATTCAACTCGGCCCATTTCGCCACCTTTGAGTTCTCCCAAGTCTCTCAGCATCCGCTCACTGTCTCCTCCTGGTTCACTCTTTGGCAAGAAGAAGCTTGCGACAGTGGATCAGCAACAATACTACAGAGCTTCAGCACCGAGCACCCCCAAGGCTTCGAGATTCTCTCGTACTGCAAAGCCCGGCTCAATCAAGACCAAAGAGTCTTCTTTGTCTGCACTCAAAAAATCTCGTTTTGTCGATTCAGATGATGAAGATGGGCCCGATTTGCCTGTATTCCGGTCGCGCATTGCTGATTCGGACGACGGAGATGACGTTCCGCCAATCCCAACCGACCTGAGACCGGTCAGAGGTATTCCACGAAGGGACGATGATGGAGATTCGACAGAATTGGAAGACGAAAGCGATCTTGAGGAGGGCAGTTCGCCACCTTCTGTCAAGCGATCGAGTCTGAAATCACGGTCCAAGGCTGAAGCGGCTGCTAGTGACAACGGAGAGCCTTCCAAGCTCCGTTCGCCTCGCAAGGGCGGCCTCATGGATAGCAAGTGGGCTATAGACACGGAAGCTGCACCCAAGAAGACCAAGCGCGGGCTCTTTGGCCTAGGCAAAAAGCGGGACAGTTCGGTGCCTCGGCCTGCCACGTCCAATAGTGTCTCGCTTGCAGGCAACGATGATACGGTGCTTGTCATTGATCCGCCAATTCAACCGTCCACCAATCACCGCCAGCACACGTTGCTATGCAATGCCGAGGAATCGTGGCCCCTTGCGTCCCCAGATGAAAAGGAAGAGGAAGGGCCCGCAGCTGTGCGGGGCAGACCATCGACCGCAGGCTTTTCTTCACAAGGCAAACCCAAGTTGAGCAAGAGGTGGAGCTCTGCCATGTCGCCCGCGGGGAAGCTTTCAAACAACTCTCAAGAGCAGGTGACAAGGGCATCTGACGTGGCTGTGGGAAGAAACGGCAAAAAGAAGAAGTTTCCAGGGCTGAGGAAAGCCTTTCGGTTGAAGGACTGAAGGAAAATGTGTTAGGAATTTGACGAGCCATCTTGGCTGAGATTCTGGGTCTCTTCTTTCGCATCGGTTTTCGGCTTTTGCTGACAACATTTCTCTCCTTTTTTTTTTCTCTCTGTTCCTGTGCGTTCTCGCTTTCCGGCCGAAGGGTGGCTGTTGTGCCGCAAGACTGGGCATTTTCATTGTGTCTTGGTAGATACCCATGCATATTGGTGTTGCGAATTTCTTTGGAATCGTTTCCTTACAACTGGGATCGGCCCGCCTGCCGGGCCCGTTGCTCATGACGATGATTTCCTTTACAACCGAATTTCCTTTTCCTTTTCTCCCTGCCAACGGATACCGGACGAATGACGATGCAAACAAACCGAAAGCGAAAGCATGCTCACTGAGTAATGGATCTGTTGACGTTTTCTCCAATATCGGCATGCGGGACAGCCCGGTCGCTTGAGCATCCGCTTGCGGTTCCCGCGGTAGAGCCTGTTTGAAACTCAACACAAGCGGTCCGACTCTTGAAAATATCTCTACAGACATCGAAAGTTTCGACAAAATCTTATCGATGAGATAATGACGCTAGTTGCGCAATGGATGTCCCATCACTTGCAGCGGCTCTACCCGCTGTGGGAAGGGTCATGCAGGGTTACCTGTCGATCATCAAATTTGTCTTTTTGGATAGTTATTCCTATTGAGTAATAACCTCTTCGCGAATCATTATTGGTGCATATGCTCAAGAGTTTTTCCTTTATCCTTTAAATGCGCCATCAAGTCAACCATGTTCGCTAAAGCATGTTCGGGATTGCCGTCACTGCCGCTTTCCACATTCCCGCCTTGGTGCGGCTAGTAAATCTGCTGCCCGCGTGCGTGCTGCCAACTGTGGTCGAAAGGCTCGTGCCCGCAATTGGCAAAAGTGTGAGTTACAATCATCAGTCTTAGAGATTTATGCAATCATTTTCTTCCATGCGTTCGACCTGGTGACTGAACTATTGGGGAACTGGCTTGCAGGATGCCCCACTCAACTGCATACTGGACGCTGGCAGCTCAACTCTTTCTCTTGAGTCCGTTTCCACGTGCGCAAGCACCACTCGCCGCCCGTACCGCCTCAGGAGAGGATTGCCGGGTCACAATGCGACGACTGGAACTTGAAGTAGCGGCCGCCTCTTTGAATCACAAATCGCCGCTGCAGTGCTCTTTGGTGATGTAGCCAACAAGGTCAACGTAGCCGTCATCTTTGAACACACAAGCTGGGCCACTGGATCTGTCGAGGACGACCCCTTCTACACCCACGTTCCCCGAGAGCAGTGAGGACATGGACGGACGGGCGGACACAAAAATTCAGAACCGAAAGGAAAACAGACTGACCAGAAGCAGCAACAGAGAATCTGGAACCATTCCGTAGGAGAGCTGCAGCCAGCATCGGTAGGTCTATCACCAAAATCTGGATTTGACCGGTGTAAGATGGCTTAGCTGCGCGCGACAAGATGTCCACTTCGCACAGTCTGCCGGCTTCGTCGAGGGTTGGACGAAATTACACGCGGAATAGTCGCAGTAGGAGGGCGGCCGCTAGTTTTTCGCGCTCCGTCGTTGTCATATCTGAGCTTGTTGCACTCTGTCCCAAGTCTTTCAGTACCCACGTCACCCTTGAGATTCTCAATTCGTGTGCTTGCGCAGCCCAACCCTCCCGCCTCACAAGCCGACCTGCGATCGGAATATCACAACCCAAACCTCATCCTGCACCAGGACTTGTAAAGAACATTGCGAGGCACCGCTTGTGTGTTTTTGTCACAACTCACATCGCTTTCTGAGCTCAAAGGCTGCCAAGGATAGAAAGTTTCTCTCTTTTCGCCCGTTTCTGACTTCTCCCTTGCACAAAACAATGTTCGAACCTCTTAAAGCCTTTCTCTGTGAGGCATACCCCAACCAAAAATGTGGGCTCCGCCGGGATTCGAACCCGGGGCCTGTCACATACAGGCATGTCTGCAAGACATGCGGAGAACCCGAAGCGACAATCATACCACTAGACCACGAAGCCAATTCTTAGATATCACAAAAATTCATGAGTATATATTTTAAAATTTTAAGTATTTTGGCCTGCCCAACCCTAGCGGTCGGATATTTTATTGAAACTTTGAAAACAAAGCAAATTTGGCTCAAATATGAAAAAGAGAGGCCAATAATAGAGGGAAAAAAATTTTAATCGCTATGGAATTTGTCACGCTAAACGTTGGGAGGATAGACGCAAATCGAAAGTCACGAGCAGAGGCACAACGCAAACGCGACCTCAAAAATCGCTTCTGCAGAAACTCGCAATAACAAGCACTTGCGTCATCAAGCAATTGCCCTTGAGTAGAGCCTTTGCAGGCCATTAACAGAAAGTGCGGAGCAAGTGTGTAGGGACGTGGCGCCGTCGTCGCTCTCCGCCCTGGATTGGCGCTGTATCTCTAAAATGGCGCGCCCCGGCTCAGTGACGATCATACTTAGTTACTCAAATTATCAATACGGGAATCTTTCGCATGGAGTAGAAGTACCGAGCGCGACGGAAGTGAGACGCAAGCAGAAGGTGACCCGTCCAAGTCCGCCATGACATGTTGAGCCTTCTGTGAGAGAACGTCTTTTAAGCAACGAGAGAATACTCTCAACAGACGTCCTAGAGGGTGGAACCTGTTCAAGCCTGCTAAAAGCACCCAGCCTTTGAGAAAGTGCGCATCCGACGTAGCAATCAGGTTGAGAGACAGGCCTGAGCTTTTGTTGGCATTGAGACCTTGAATGCCGTACACGGCTTAGCTGGCTTCGTAGCTAGATAAGAGCGAATGCAAAGTACAAATATTCAAAGTCCACTTTACACTTATTCAACCTACCCAATATCGAAATTCCCTCCCGGAATTCATGTCAATGGACTGGAATGCTGCGTAAATAAAACACCGAACAAAATCCTTTACGGTTTCTCGTACCTTCCCACAACATTGCTAAGTCGGGGGATCATGAATGCCACCACGAGGGAACACCATAAACGGGACACTGGGTCTCTGAGCAGCTTTCTGTGCTTCGTCTTGGCTATTTTCCACACTCCAGCCGTACTCTCGCGGTAGAAAATGCATACTTTGCCGTAACTCCTCATGTGGCCCGACCAGACGCGCTCTTGTGGAATTCACGCGGACAGGTATTATATTTTTGTGGGTGTGTTCGGGGTTTGACGGTCGGCGTGTGACAGGGCTGGGAGCCGGGGCTCTCTAGCCTTATTCTCCAGAAGGAGCGCCGTGTCCAAATCTATAAGGAGGTGAAGAAGGACAAGTCTCAGCTTCTTGTTGCCTAGAAGACGCACCCACTTTGAGCGCACTTACCTGGCCCTCTTCAACTAGTCGTCTCGAAGGCACTTAGAAATACTAACAATTTCTATTTCTTCTGTACTATCTTTGATTAGATACAAAGTCCGGTGATCAGGGTTTGGATAGTATACAATATCGGGTCGCTCCGTCTTTCCACAAACTATTTCTAATGTTTCGCCCTAGTGTACTTATTTGTCTCCTCCGGATCTAATGAGAAAAGAGGTTTTAGTATTTAAGATTGATTGATTGATTGATTTTTGCTTTACGTCCTGGTGGAGTCGAAGACTGTCCAGGACGGGACAGTTGGTCGCAGTCTTGGCCAAACGACCTTGCGCGCAACGTCCAGACTATCTGAGGACCTGGCTGTAGGTCCGCACAAGGAGGTCTTTAAGAGTGTGTGGTTGGGGGACAGTTGGCTATCATGCACCTGTTTCATGGGTGCAGCCCTCGGCGCTCGGAACGCAATAAATTCAGGAAAAGCGAGGCAGTGCAGAAGGGAATAACACACGTGATGCACTTGTAGGATGGAGGTGGGGTGTTTTACACCTCCTCAGGCAGTTGATGCAGGTGCCACCTCCTGGTGACCACCTTTGTGGGTTTGAGGAACTCCAGAGTGTTTGGGATACCTTGGCTAGTGTTAAGCAGGAGATTGAGGTCAATGTCCCTATCTTTGGGGGGTTGTGCAAGGGCCTCTTCGAGGCTCGCCTTGAGATGTTTGTGGGCTTCACTGTAGAGCTTGCAGTTTGTTAGACCGCTGGGACCTATACCAACGAGCCAAGCTCGGCTCAAAAGAGCACATAAACGACGACGAGATGTCGCTCGTTTATTCGGTCCACCTACTGTAGTACGCCGCCAGCTTCGTGCTCGCCGTGAGCACGCGCCCGGATCTCGCGCCAAGCACTCCTGGCAAGGCCGAGGTCTGACACAGTTGAGGAGGAGGTGTGCATGGGTTTGTTTCGAGGTGCCGTTACAGTAGCAAGTATCTCCTCCGACCTTGCTGAAGCGGTGGAGATAGGACTTGAAGTACCCGTGCCCAAACTTCAGCTGAAATAGTGCCGCGGAATATACTCTTTCGTACGAAGGTAATGCCATCCTGTTCTGGATTTTCCACTTGTACTTGCTGTGTATGTGTTGAGATCCAGCTGAGCAGCCTTTGGTGCTGCCTTGCGTATACTGGCATCCCATTCTTCACATGTTTGCGCCCTGATTTGAACTCCTAAGAGGGCAATGCTCTTTGTGTTGGATGTTGGTGCAACGAGGTAAGCAGTCTGTTTCGCTAGCTTGTCTGCAGCCTCGTTGCCCCCCTCTCCCTGGTGTCCTGGGACCCAGTTGACGGAGATGGAGTTACCCTGCGCCCGGAGGACATGACTTGCCTTGATCGCGCGCAACTGGCTCTCTTGCCCTCGGTTGTCTGATGGGGTGCGTAGGCGCCAGATAGCTGCCTGATTATCAACGAAGATCTTGATCTCTCTGTGAGAGAAGGTCTGGGTAGCTGCCCATTCCATAGCAAGCGGTATTCTTTCGAGTTTTCCTTTGTGTACGAGTTGCCCTTGTCCAAGGTTCAACTGTTTACTAGCTATTGGCGAGTTTCGCTGTTTGTGGGGCTCGTATGCTGCCATACTAACCCCAATACCTTGACCTCCAACGACTGAGGAAGCATCAGTGTGTATAAAGATATTTTCTGGCTGTGCGTGTTCAACGAGTCGGCAGTGCTGTTTTGCTTCCTCTTCTTTAGGTAGGGTGCTGATGTTTGTCGAGTAGGGCAACGCCCAGCTTCAGGGGAAGGGGGAGAGGGGGGATTTGAGGTATGAGATCTTTTCCAGGTGAGTCGTAGAGAATTGTTCGAAGCTCGCCCGCAACTTTCTCCAGCTGGGTAGGAGACTTGCGAGGCCCATCTCCTTCCAGATGCAGTGGGGTTGCTTTGATTTCTGCACTGATTGGGTGGTTTTGGGGAGTTTTTGTACCCTTAGGGTGTACGTGCGGATTAAGCGATACATGCGCACACTCGCTGGAGGTAGAGCGGCTTCTGAATCCATTGGCAAGATAAGGCCTATTCGGAATGTACACATAATTCTCTTTAGCGCAGCGCTTTGTAGTGACTGGAGTTGGGAGGCAAAGCTAATTTGGGGTTTACAATGTGTTTTACAGCCGTAGTCTGCCAAGCTGGTAAAACACGCCATATATAGTTGGCGTATTGCTTGGTGTGATAGGCCGCGTTCGGTGTTTGCAAGCCTCATTAACCTATAAGGCTGACTTGGCTTGGGCCAGTCTGATAGCAATGTGTTGCTTGAAGAAGAGTCCACTCTCAAAGTAGACTCCCAGCCACCGTACGAGTTGTTTGGGGGTAACCACTGCTCCGTTTGAAAGGATAGCGGCGTGTTGGAGTGCGGTCTTTCCACCGGAAAAATGGATGAGTTCTGTCTTGTCAAGGTTGAATTCTACTTTGCACTGAGTCCTTCTTTCAAATAGCTGGGCTGCTGCGCTTTCAAGGATCTTTATATTTCTCACCCATGAAGATGAGCAGGCAGTAAGGGAGATGTCGTTTATGTACGAGAGTGGGTATGCTGACGAGGATTGGAAGATCTCGCGGACGTACATAAGAAATAGTATTGAAGAGTTCTCTAACACTATTACAGAAAGGCTATTATGTTCTTACTTAGGCTGTAGGTCATACTGAGGGCTAAATTGGCGAAGTCTCTAACTATTTGGGAAGAATGTCTCAAGCGTTACCATTGGGGATTATTTAAATAAAAGAAGGACGAGACCCATCATGACTAGCTCTTCCTAGTCGACTTTATTGAAAGCTAAATAGACACTCGTCAATCGGGGGAAGCAGGTTCTTGATTTCTACGGATCATTGAGAAGGTTACAAAGAAATGAGGTTGATAGCTGGACTCGGTTTAGGTGCTCGAACATCCGGTAGGAAATCTAGCGATCAGCTCCCGAAGCTGATCCAGGGTGGAGATGATATTCATGACTCGCTGTATGTTTAATCTAGGGTGCGTGGTAGCCTAGTCTATTAAAGTCGGCAGCAGATAGTAGTGTACTTAGTGTCGTCCAGGAGGGAGGCTCAGCGTGGTCAAGAATGGCCTTAATTTTGGGGCTGTTGATTCCATATGTTTGATCGGCCTAGAACGTAGTCGGATGATTTTGCAAGAAGTTGGCTAGTTCGATGTAAAAGTTATAAAATATACTATTCCCGCCACAATATGTCCTCCTGTCAGTACCTTTTCTGATGAGTCAGACCCATACTTACCATTTCACAACCTATCAGCGCCACATCCGGCCACGCAGCAGGCCCAAAGGAGATTGTGGGACTCGTGTTTGTGGTCGATGCGATTGGATAATTGCGCGTCGACGTCGACAAGCAGATAAGCGCACATTCAAACAGTGACCTGATGTTGACAGTTCGACTTACCGAGTCTTTGCAGATGCACACTCTCGCTATAATCCGAGCTCAATTTTATGAAGAGGTCCAAGGACGCTCTCGAGATGAAGGTGAAGGCGATGGCCACTGGCCACTGGCCACTGAGATTGAGTGACCGAGTCCGGATACCGCCTACAGGCCACGGTGGACAAGGGAAACTTTATGGATATCAGCGCCGAAACACAATGATCGAATCAAATGGCATGGACGAACAAGGATATACACGACCAAATTCTGGAACAGAATGGCACTGCCTGCCTCGTGCAGCGGTGGAGCGTTCAAGGCAACTATATGGGATTTGTGAAGAATCCGTCGTTAGTCAGAACCCCGGGTTCACTCAATGATACTCAGATGAAGAACCAAAACGATAAAAAGAGAAAACACTCGTGTCAAGGATGTATGGAGCAATGGATCCTGTCCCTGATCTCCCCTTCCGCCGCAGCAGGCAACGTGCAGCAAACATGAGGTAGGAAGAGGGGCGCAAGCACTACCATTATCAACCAACCAATTCTCACACACGGTTCACATACCTAAACGTCACAGCTTCCCGAAAACCCCGATGCAGACCTACCTCACCTTTATTAGTATCCATAGCAGCTGAAAATAAACCACGAAACAGCAAAGTATTAGCGCAGTTACAACAAGTAGCCAATCCAGAGCCATTGCGTCCTTGCCATACCAGCCGGCGCCACAAAGAGTATGAATGTCCAACATCACAAGCCCCATGGTTTCCGGGTACCTGCCCGGTCAATATCGTTGACAGGCACCTCTGTATCGCCAACACTCTGATTCGCTGCCCACACTGGGTCCTTCTGCACACAAAAAGTGGCAGAAGAACAGTACCCCACTATTCCACACAGTATCACCGAAAAT
>JAIFKG010004696.1:0-17377 GCA_020351975.1 Phyllosticta ampelicida
CCCCCGGGGCCCCCGCCGAAAGGCGGTATGCTTGTGCCTTGGTTGTATGGTTATTTACATGCTCTTTTCCACGGCGACCAAATTCTTTTGTACCCTAACTTGGAGACCTCCCAAGACCACCACACCGCACGAACCAGTGTTTGTGCAAACCCCCACCTTATCGCACACTTCCAAACAAATAAAATGTGACGTGGAGAGCTGGCGGAAAAGGCTCGAAGAATAGTTGGTCGTCTAGGTATAGAAGGTCGAGAAGGGGAGTTGGAAAATATGCAATTTGTCGACCTTGAGAGTCCAACGGCTCAACCGGCAAACTCCTCTTGACGATGGTCTGAATCATTCTTCGATAGAACGGGGAAACGACGCTGGACAAGATTGATACACAGTTTTATCATTGGTGGATTTTCTCTACGTAGTGGCGAATTAGCGGTAGTCTACTGTACCAGTAAGTTAGTCCCAAAGTTCTTCAGATATAGTTCTCGGTCAAGAGCGTGTCACTAAATTTGAGCGTTCCGGTTGGCAGCCACTGACTGCGTGATTTCTTGTTTTTGGTTGGTTTCTGCGGCACTGCACCAAATAAAGGCAAGAGCAGAAACACCAGTTTGGTATTGAAGAGACGCCGTTGGACTCAAGTTTTGGTGGAAAACAAATAGTTGGTGTTTCAGGGGCACACGGACATCCATGTATACGAAGACTCGCTTGATTACCGAATAGGTTGTTAACATATCATCAACCGATTCAGAGTCAAATTTTCTGCGCACAATGTGTTCTTTCATACATGCCTCAGCCTGGATGGGTGGGTTGCGTGATATTGCGCTTCAACCGTTGCTTTGCGGTATTGTGGCAAGTTGGTGGGCGGAGGTTGTCATTACCACTATTTCAGGACAAGGCGAATGTTTCCGAATCATGCAACTCAATGGGCTTGAATCATATGCTACATGTATGGTAGTCTCATCCACTGGTATGTCTGCTCGATTGGCTGGTCGAAACTTGGATGGCCGTGGTTCTTTGGGTAATCTCGCGGTCAGTCCAAACCGCAGTTGGCCTTTAAAAGTAGAGTAACCCCCCTACCCACAAGTCGGAAACGACCATCAAACAAACGTTCCAATTATCTACACTTTCTGTCCGAATAGTTTTAAGCACAACATATATACTCGCTTCAGCAGTCCACCACACAACGTAATCAACATTAATCAACATCAACAAACCTTACTGAAACTGACCCTTGCCAAATTCAACCGTAATTAAACGACGTTTACATCAGGACGTCAAAATTTTGGCTCCCAAGCGGTCTTGATGGAGAATCGCACGAAGCAGGCCCCGCCAGCCAATTAAGCCTGCGGGGTTTTCAAGAGGCGTCAAGAGAAAGAAAGGCTCGATCTTCAAACCAGAATCGTCTGGGTCCGGGACTCATTGCCGAAGGCTGAGAGGCCGCATTCGGCGCTGTGTAAGTCCTCGCCCCTGACGAGTGTGATTCAGCTGACCGTTCCCCAATTCTGAAACCACGGCCCCTGAAACTGCTGAGCTGGAAGTAAATGCAAAGCCGCAAACCAAAGCGAAGATGGAGGTCAGTCCTCTCAAGAAGGAGGAGGCCATCTCCTGCGCCAGGTAAGTTCATACCCCTGACGAGCGTCATCAATCTGACCAACTTCCAGCCAACAAGCCAAGGTTTCTGAGACTAGAAAGTCAGGTACCAAAGCGTCGACTGACTTCAATGGGAATAAGATCCTTTTCGGTGCCTAGTATGAAATTGTTCCCCCTGAGCATCGAACGCGGGCTGACTGTCCTCCAGCAAGGATATTGATGTTACGCTCCTCATTGGCCCATGCCATCAAGAGTTCCACGTCGAAAAGTGGGAGCTCGTGTTCCATTCAGACCTCTTCCTGGGCCTTCTTCATAAAGGAAGCAACCACCACTTTGGACCTCTTGTCATCGAAGAAGTAGATCCGGACGTATTCCAGCTCTTCACGACATGGATTTCCACTTGCCAGTTGCCCGAACCAAAAGCCGAATACGTAATTGTCCGAGGGCAACAATATGATGGTACAATTGAGCTCGTCTGGGACTACCTCATGACCCGGGCATACATATTTCGCCACGACATTCGGCATCCAGCTATTTGCCGAGGACATTTACAACACATATGCGCGGATATTGTCTCGATCGAGGGACTCCAGGGACACAAGACACAACTTTGACGCCCTCCCCACCAGCACCGCTTTTGTACGCCTATTTGGAAACGCCCCGTTGCACTCCATGCTCTGCCAACTGTCCGCCATGGAGTATATGGAGCGCTGGCCCAGAAGTAAAGAGCGAGCAAGCGCGTCATTGGTCGGCTTCCTCTCCGATTATTTGCTCGCTAAAATCACCGAATGTTATCGAAAAATCCGGGAAAAGAAGGAATTAAATGATGGAGTCTTGCCAGGCACCGTTTTTCTTCCTCCTCTAAGGACGAGGAGACGGGTGAAGTCCGTCAAGATAAAGAAGGTCGTGGCTCCGATTGAAGTCAAGGAGCCACAGCAGCCCAGACCCGAGCGAGCGTTTTTGCAAATTTTTCTGTCCTGGCTGTCGTCGTAGAGGATTATAGGAGGAATAATGTTGGAGTGCGGTAGGCGCCGTATTGGAATCAGGACGATGTCAACTCGCGGAATTCGGAAACAGGTTTGGTTTTCTAAGACTTTGAGCGGAGAGCGAGCGGGATCGCGAGCGGGATCGCGAGATGCCTGGGGTATAATATTCAGCGACTAAACCGAGCGTTTCTATTAGCATGCGAGCTAAGAAGCCGAGTACTATCCTGCCATGTCTACTTTTACCGGGGTGTTTTCCAATCTACCTGGAAATCGTCGACTCTGTCATCTGTTCATCGAGGGATTTGCGAAGTGCTGGTCTCCCAGCGGTAGAATCGATCACGGCATGGACAAACCAGGTTCATTCGACATTATCTCAAGAAACTTCACTCTGTCCATTTCTAAGGATCCGACTCCTTCGTCCAAAAACTTTTCTTGCGCTCAGCAGCGACGCAACACACGTTTTCCCCAGGCTGCCGGAGATCGCACCGTGACTTCCCCTTTTGATCGCTCATTCAAGTCGGATCAGTATCAAAGCTTCCAGGAATCCCAGAAGATCCTCTCGTACGTTTGAGAGGCAGCCTCTAATTTCACTCATCTCTTGACGTCAGCCGTCTCGCCGATCAGTGACCCGGCCAGGAGACCTGTCCTGTCTCCCCCCGAGAATTCCACAGCCTCCACCACAGTTGGAGAAGAAAGTGGCCTCCAGCCTTAATCGCGACATTGACACATCCCGCTCTTCCCGTTGGCAAACCGGTTCTGAGAACAGACTAGTTGAGAACGGCTCTCGACCTCCCAGCAGAAGGATGGCGTCAGATCCACTCAACGCTTTGTTCGTGCCCTCTTTAACGCAAGTAACAAAACTCTGGCTTCTCATAGTGAAGGCGACCAGGGTATCGTGACTTTCGAAGTCGGCGAATAGACGAAGGTCTTCCGGATTCATCAAGCCGTCGTCTTCGATGTCTCACCATTATTCAAGAAAGCCTTTCAGAGTGGCTTCAAAGAAGGCAAGGAAAAGAAAATGAAGCTCACGGACGTGGATCTGTACGTTCTTGAGATGGTCGGTCACTGGTTTTACAGCCGCAAGCTGCCATTATTCAACGGAATGTAGCATTCGCCGCACGAGACGATCAAAGACACCAAATGAACGTCATCGAACTGATTTGGGAGAGAATGCAAAGAACTACTGTTCTAGAGGTTTTATAGGCTTCTGGGAGGTGTCCGAGAAGGAGGCAGCCCTGGAAGAGGCGAGCTTGTAGTACCACCAATGTTTCTCCACGGTTCTGTTGGAATCTACTGGATATGCCATTTAGACCAGGGGCTTTACTTGAGGGTACTTGGTTAATCGTTTTGAGTACCTCACGCGGCTTACTTCCTGGGAGATTTGGAGCGGCTCTGGGTACTGGACATCCTGCATGTGTTAGAAGCCTGCCGGTGGAGGGTTAGGGTGGAACGTGATTTACAACGGGAAAACTATGATACATCTATCACGTGACCTTGGGTAAAAGCCCGATGGTAGAGTGTAGTGGCTGGGTTGACGCGTTGGCGTGAAACTTCGTGGGCGCGTGTGGCTAATTTACCGCCAAGACTTATGGCCTAGAACTGTACCTACCATACTGCCTCACGCTGCCAGACCAAAACATCGTCCTCCACATCTGACTCTTTGCCTGCCCAGACCAAGCGCTTTTGAAGTGCTCTCTCCGGACTTCAGCCCAATCACTCCCAGGGCTCGGTTGTCTGCTTCAGCTTTGAAGCAGCAGCCACATCAACTCGCAAGGACAGCCTCTATTCCGAGAGCCGCGCCGACTTCGACAAATCCTTGACCTCTTTTGAGTACTCCGAGTCAAGCTCTACCCCGCAGCTTCAATTAAACATAGGCAATCCACTGCAGAGCCGGTAAAGTTTGAGAGCCGGACTAGCCAGACAAGTGAATATTCTCCCCCCAAGCGTGTTCTTGCCTCACCGCGGCGCAATTTGCAACTCACACATTTCAAACGACACCCTCTCCATGATGAAACGTGTCTAGCGCCCGGAACTCCACGACCTTCAATCAATAGTATGGCGAACAGATTACCGAACGTCGCGTAAGTACTACGGCCATCCAGAGCCAGCCATCGCTAATTAATCTCGTCTAGCGAGAGCGAGCAGAGCGTCGTGACTTTAAAAGTTGGCCCGCGACAGAAAGTCTTCATTGTTCACACAGAAATGATCTGCAACAAGTCCGAGTTCTTTAAGCATGCCTTCGAGAGCAACTTCAAAGAGGGCAAGCAACAAGTCATGCTGTTGGAAGATACCGAAGAAGATGTCTTCAAGATCGTCATGCAATACCTCTACACCCACCAGCTGCCTGGATTCCTCTCTAAAGACCAGGGATGGGGCCAAAAGCTCAAGACCGACGACGAAGGCAACAAAGAACTGGAGTGGGACTTTCTCATGAGTAGCGCCTATATTTTCGCCAAGATGTACGCCATCTCGAACCTCTCGGAACAGCTTGAAATACTATTCATGGCGCGTTTTGCGACCTGCAACTCGACGGCCACGACAATGAATTACCCGAGCATGGCTACCATCATCCGAGTCTTCAATGGCGTTCCAGAAGATTCCAGACTCTGCGAGTTGTTTGTGCAAAGCTTTGCGCAACACTGGAGGCCCAAGGCCAACGAGACCATCGACAAGCATCTCTTCCAGCAATTACCACTCAATTTCGCCTTACTAGCAATGGAGGCGCTTGCCAAGCGTCGTGATGAGGCTCAATCAAAACAGGCTCCCCCCAAGAAGGATTTTTTTAGCACCAGATCAACTGTTGGGAATTCACCTTTGTTCGGGGCAACTTCACCTTCCTTCACCTCGCCAACCAGAGTAGCCAATTCGTCCCCTAATCCCATCGTCTCAAGACCTATAAGCTCAGCCAGTCAACCTTTCGGATCATTTTCTATCCGCCCAGGACCAGGACCGACTTGAGTACGGAGCAGTCATTCTCTTTTTTAAATTTTTTTTAAAACAAAAACTGGTTCTTGGATCGCAAGTTCGGATGGAGAATATCTGGCTGTGCGGCGGGAAGGAACATCTCCGATTGCAAAGGTGGGGTCGCTGATGTGACGGAGCTTAAGCGCGCGATAGCTGGACAGGGGTTCTTGAGGTATATGAGGGGCGAGGTACCTCAATGAGTTCTTCTTTTCTCAATATATTCTCAGGGCGCTGGACATAACCATTTTTATTTCGTGACTTGGTGAGTCGGAAAGACTAAGGGAGCCATTGAATTGGTCGCTTGAGGACGGTTGCCTTTCGACACTCACGCGCGACATCATTGCCAGAACCGGCATTTGCGGAGATTGTCGCGCTGCTCCCCACGTTGATTCAACATCAACACCAAACTCGCTTGAAGCGGTGGAATCGCCTATCCATAGCTCGACCGTCACCAACAATGGCCTTTACGCAAGACTCCAATCTCCCCTTGACCCACCACAACATCGCCACTGCTCACGGGACGCTGCACATCTCGTCGCTTGCACCAACCCACAGTACGCAAACCTCCAACCTAGCGCTCCTCTACATCCATGGCAACTCATCCTGCTCTCTCTCATTCCACCGACTCGTCTCCCACGCCCTCACGCATTCGTCACCCTCATCCATCTCAAAGCACCTAACTCTCCTCTTTGACCTCCCCGGCCACGGCGCCTCAACCGACGCGCCCGATCCAGAGGCTAGCTACACGCAATCTGGCTACGCCGCCGCGGCTCTCGATGCGTTGCGCGCGCTGGACTACCTTCCCCCGAAGAGCGATAACGGGGGTGTCGTCGTGTTGGGCTGGAGTCTCGGCGGGCACGTGGCGCTGGAAATGGTGGCAGCCGACGAAGCGCGCATGGCGCGCTTGCTCGCCGCCGATGCGACTGCGTCGCCGAAGCGATGGATCAAGGGGATCATGATTGTGGGCACGCCGCCGGCACTGGGTGAGGAGCAGGTGGCTGCGGGGTTCATCCATGAGGTGCCGCAGGACAAGGAGAAGGGCGTGAGCCGGGAGAAGGAGGGGGAGGAGGAGCAGGAGGAGAAGGAGGAGGAGGAAGACGATGACCACATGGCGCTGGCTGAGCTGGAAACCTGGCCGACGGAAGCTTTCGACACGTTCCCGTTCGAAGCTATAGGGAAACCGCACAAGGCGTGGATCCGCGATGCAGCGATGCGGACAGACGGGCGCGCGCGGCGCATCATGTTTGCTGCGTTCAAAGGCGAGCGAGGCGTCGATCAGCGCAAGCTTTGCGAGGAAAGCGACGTCCCGATCGCCGTGGTCAATGGTGGTGCGGAGCCGTTTGTCAACGTGGACTACCTGGATGGGATTGCGTATAAGAATTTGTGGGATGGCAAGGCGTATCGCATGGAGAAGTTGGGACATGCGCCGTTCTGGGAGCGGCCGGATTTGTTCTATCCGTTTTGGGAGCGTTTCGTTGGGTATTGCGAGAATGTCTAGAGGAGTGTTTGGTCTTGCTTGGAGGCATTGGAGACGAGGGCGTGTCGTTTGGCTCGTCCCGATTGGGCTGGAACGTTGTTTGCCCTCTTCCTTTGAAGCTGCTTCACACCTCCTCCGACTTCATTCTCCAACCTCTCCGGATCTTTAAAAGAATCATTCTTTAGTTTCATCATTAAATGTGACCGATTTGATACTATTCTTATACATCAGCCCTGTTCGCTTTCGGGGAGGCGGCCACCCGAATCGAGAGGTGGTTATCCTCAGCGGCATTCTCTCTTCTTCTCCCGCTTCACTAACGGACGCACAGGATTTCTCTCACAGATAAACTAGCACACCCGTCCAATAGCCCAGGTGAACGAGCTTTGCCGAGAGCAGTAGCCTGGAGATGGCTGACGAAATACTGTTTCCTGCCGACTACTCGGGTCAACCATATACGATGTTGTTGCCCATGGTCCCAAGACTGGCTGATGAAGTGCGCTGACTATCTTTTTCAGAGACTACGACCCTGGAATTGTAACGGTCAACGTGGGAAAAACTCGCGCGGCATTCACGGTCCACATGGATGTTCTCACCAGTACATCCGACTTTTTCAAGGCGGCCTTCCAGAGCGGCTTCAAAGAGGGAAGAGATCGAGAGATGACATTCGAGGACACAGACGAAACAGTATTTGGATCCGCGTTGGACTTTCTTCGACACATCCGTTGGTGCAACCATTCGTTCGTGCCCCACAATTCGTTCCTCAACATAAATGGATTGACCTAATTATATGTTTATACAACCAAATTGCCCATGGAACGAATGGCCGCCGCCGGTGATGGAAGAAGAGGAAGACGAGGAAGACGTGGAAGACTTGGAGGACGAAGAAGACGAAGAAGCTAGAAGAGTTGAAGAAGCCGAGGAAGGCAAAGAAGAAAAAGTAGATGAAGTAATCGAGGAGGACAGGTGGGACTTCCTCGCGAGTAGTCTTTACGTCTTTGCGATGACCTACCTGGTCGATGCATTGGTCATGGCGACTATACGCGGCTGGGTCGCGCGCTTGGATTATATCTCTTTTCCTACCGCGGCCACTGTTACCAGAGTTTTCGAAAACGTCCCGGTTGACTCACCTCTCTGCGAGTTGTTTGTCGACGATTTCGTGCAAAGGGTGCTATCAGGTGACTTCGTCATTGAACCTGGCGCTGATGGGCTTGACGAAATGCCAGTTGGCTTCACCGCAGCGGTTCAAGAGGCTCTCGATTCCCGACAATCTGACAAAAGAGACGACCTGATCCATCTCGTCGGCATCAACAGCAAATTCTCCCAATCAATCAATCCAACAGCAAATCGGCACAAGGAAGAAACGTGGGACGAGGTTCTTGTGACGAGAATGGAGGCGAGCGAGGAGGCCGCAGCATCCATGAAGGCCAAGGTCACAGACAAAGCAGTCGAAATCGATAAACTGAAGAAGGAAATGGAGGAGCTCAAAAAGGCCGCTTAAAAATGACCAAGGAACGACTAGGCCACGCATTTTTGTGGTAGGCTGCAAACGCGAAGGATTCGGATAGTGCGGAGTGACGGCGAGAGCGTTTTTTGTGCCGACAGCAGTGCAATCCAAACACTAGCTTGATGACGGCAGTAAAGAAAAATGACCGGCAGGCTTTGCCATTTCAGTTTCCAGTGCACAAACCCTGTCCAGACGCCAGTTTGATTTTCCAGATGAAGCCGCAAACAGCAACAGCAGCAGCAACACGACAAAAGATCCAATCTTAAGCCCCGTATCCGACAATACAACTGCGGACTGACTCCAAGCTCCAACCAGCACAAGCGAATGCTCAATACCAACTGCAAAAGAGTAAATGCCAAGAATAGTCCCGTAAGATCCCAACTCTTCCATCTTAGATAGGCGCGCGCGCTCTGAACAAAGTTTCGTTGGTGGTGGGTGCGGTATCCAAGTCGACAGTAGGATGGTTTAGATGGCGATCCACATGATGTTGATGACGACGTCAAGGCCCTTCTTCTCGCCGCCCTCGTACTTGTAGCTCCACATGCCGTCCTTTTCGTTGTTCCAGTAGGCGCCCGCGGCGCTGTGCATGCCGCGACGTCCAACCCTGGCCAAGCTCGCGGCGGCGTCTTCGGTCGAATCGCTGTTGTCGGCGGTCCGGCTGAAGGTGGGGGCGTGCTGGATGATGGTGCTGTTGATGGCGTACTTGAAGGGCGGCTGGTTGTTGGGGCCCGTCGACGTCTCGCTGATAAGCGACTTGAGGATCGAATTCTGGATATGGCGTTAGTTTGACTGGAGAGCGAGCTGATGCCGGGGCTTTTGTGCGTTTGTCGTTGAAGCGCACGACGTACAATTATCGTCTCGTTCCATTCGGCCGTCGATGCGTGGACGTAGCTCTCTGCCTTGCCAATGGCGGCATCACAGGCCTGGTGCGGATTCTTGTCAGCGAGGAGAGACAAAAGGATGAAGGGGCTTGCGCACGTCGGTAGCGATCTGCTTCAGGCGGGTTTCAGAAACGGGCTACAAAGAGCGTCAGTAGCTAGAATAGGAGATGATGAGACCAAGATAGATCTTACAGGGGCAGCCATTGTGAATGATAGAGTTTGCAGGTGTTTAAGCAGCGGTGATGGGGGCCGAGGGAATGTCTGGCAAGTGTTTTTGCAGGCAGACAGGCAGCAGGCAGACAGGGAGTCGGGATGTTGATGTTGTGCTATCAGGAGCTGGCTGAGCTGGTGGAGGGTTGCGGAGCGACGGGAAAGCCACACTCCCACCACACGACTCCCCTGCGGCAGTCATCGAGTCCTCCGCCGGGGAGCCAGCTCCGGGCCCGGGCGTGGAGGGTGCTACCACCCAATCACCGTCGCCCTTCCGATTCTCGTGCGGCGTCAACTCTACTTCGACCCACGCCCACGAAGCCTCTGAACAAGAAAAACCGTGTCGCACACGTCTTCGAAGCCCTTCAATCGCCTGGTCCGGCTATATCTTCTATCCGCCAGCTCAGCCGCAACCCCCGCCCTCGCCCGCACGCCCCAGAGCAGTCCTGCGCACGCTCCTCAAGGAATCTCCGGGACATCATCACAATGTCGAGCCAGCCTCTCCTCCAGACCGCACCAGGTATGACGCTACCGCTCCCGCAATCTCGAGTCCCCCGCTGACCGCGAGCCCAGGCAAGCGTATCGCGCTCCCCACGCGTGTCGAGCCCAAAGTCTTCTTCGCCAACGAGCGCACCTTTCTGTCGTGGCTCAACTTCACCGTCATCCTGGGCGGCCTGGCCGTTGGCCTCCTCAACTTTGGCGACAAGGTCGGCCAGATCAGCGCCGGCCTCTTCACGCTTGTTGCAATGGCGGCCATGCTGTACGCCCTCGTCACCTTCCACTGGCGTGCCAAGAGTATCCGGCAGCGCGGCCAGAGCGGCTTCGACGACCGATTCGGCCCTACGGTTCTGGCGATTGCTCTGCTGGCGGCGGTCGTCGTCAACTTCGTGCTGAGGGTGACGGGCGCTGGTGGCTCGCACAAGTAGGTGGATCGTTGGGGCAACGATAGTCAAGACTGCTTGGGAGTGGATATTTTGCAGAGTAGAGGGTAAAAATCAATGATGATGAGGGCAGACGCGCGCCACTCAAGGAGTTGGAGAGGAGTTGGAGAGGAGTTGGACCAGTCTGGATTCGCTGTACATTGTTTTCTTGAATTCCCAAAACACCATAGATTTCAATTCGATAGTTTGCTGATTCACTGGAACAGGGAGATTCTGCCAATCAGAATATCTTTGTGTATGCTTTGATGAATTGGACGGGACCAAACGGCTTTTCAACCTTCGGAGGGTATTCTACTGAACTGGCACACGAAACATCTCAGGCTTAGGAAGAAGACAAGTCGGGCCAGAAATAGTGGAACCTTCCATTTGTAACCTGTTGCTCACTAAATCTGTAGGAAAGAATGAGGCAGGAGCACGTAACCCGCTATGAGGCAGTCGTGAGTTTAGAGCCGGGCCTCGTAGATACAACATACCCGGTCACCGTCTAGACTTTACAAAACCACATCACAGGCCATCACTACTCACACATTCGGACGAGCTTTTACCTTCTGTGCCATTTCTCAAGTTGGATCATACTCGAAACTCGCATTCTTTCTGTCACTTCAACAAGTCTTGCACGCCGCCACGGACATAGCTTCCCGGAAGCATCACAACCATGAATACACCACCACACTCTCCTCGCATCTACCCCATCGGATGTGCTGCACCAGGTGAGCAGCATTACCTGCATCCAGCGCACCGTCCCAAAAACGCCTCGCACAACTCGCATGCCCCCAACCACATCTACGCCCCCGGACCTCAGCCGAAAATCCCCAACTGGGCCTTGTCAACACACCAGCAGATCAAACCTGCGGACGCGCTCCCATGCAACACTCAATCCCCCACCTCCCACGCCACCATCCACTCCCAGCCATCCCGAACACCTCAGCCAAGGCCATCTCCGCCAACTCAACCGCAGACTAGCACGAGGACCATTTTCACCACTGGAACCGGCACAAATCACCTCACCATCCGCTCCGAACCCTCCTCGACTACAGTCCACGAAAAGCAACGCATGACCCCGGAATACCGCGCACAAATCGAAGCCTCCATTGTGCGCCTCGACGCGTACAAGGCGCGCAAAACTGCCGATGACCAGGCGTACTGGGGCGGCAGCACGCCGCCACTGAACGCTCCCTCACCGGGACAACCGCAGATATCGTTGGTGGAGAGCTTCGCGGCGCAGCGGCAGCAGCAGCCCCAGAGTCATTATTCCATGTCAGCCATGGCGTTGCCGACGAGAAAGCAGCACGAGGATTGGCGCAAGCCCAGCATCGTCTCGAGCGTCGGCGCGCACAACCCATATAGCCCTGTGCTACCGCCTGCTGCGCCGGCGAGAAATGGCGACGGCGGTCCGTCGTGCCAGAGTTTGGGGCTGTGGTCGTGCGTCTGCAGACGCTGTTCACTCTCTGCAACGTCCTTTGTAGCCGATGGAGAAACTTACAACCGGTGGGTGCGTAGGTACGGGTCCGCGCCTGCTTTCACGTCTTTCACTCGGCCGCATGCCACTTCATCGCGTTTCCAGCCTACGGCTCTGCGTCCTGGCGCTCCGCCTTACAAAGAGACGTGTCGACATCCCAGTACGACGCCTTTCCAGTCTACTTCTGGCCATTCAAATGCCCTCCCTCTCCCGTCCGCTGCGATGGCGTCGGCGTAGGTAGCGGCCGGAACAGCGGGAGGACAGCAGTGGAAGAGAATTATGGACAGCCAGAACTGAACTGGAGGAGGGATTCTTGAGTAGTTGTGGAACGGGAAGAAAAGCCGAGGCGTGGGCCGGGGGAGAGAGGATGCTGGCTGGTTGAGGATTAGACTTTTGCTTGTCGCTCTTCTGCTGGTTTGGGTAGGTAGGCATTGTCACCCTCTTTCCAGGATTGGGTACGAGATGGGGAGGAGAGGGGAGTTGGTAGTTGGGGCACAAGTAGCGCATTGAGGCATTTTGCTGGATCAAACAAACACCGCATTCGTGTTCAAAGGAATCTCTTTGAATAGAGCCGTAGCCACGAGCGATGAGTGCAGTCGAATCCGGGCACACTATGCTCTGCAGTCCTCGCACTTGCTGGTACAGACATTGTAAAACAAAACTGTAACAACAACAGTGCTGCGTCACGTGCGGTTTCGGCTTTGGAATTCTAATTCGAACCCATTTCTAGGGTACCTACGTCGGTGGGCAGAAGGTGGAGTTAAAGGGGAGGGGGAGGGAGACATGGAGGGAGGAGGAAGCAGGGGTCTCGTGTGGCTGAAATGGCGGAGTTTTAGAAGTCGGTGGAGAAGTCGGTGTAGAATCGGTGTAGAAATCGCTATGTCAGAGACGTGGAAAGGAAAGCGAGAAGCATAAGAGTGGAGCTTGAGAGCTCGAGAGGCGAGAGTCGGCGATATCGAGCGATGCAGAATCAAACGTGTGCAGGCAGGGTTTCCGGAAAGGAAGAGACAGTAGAATAGTGACGGGAGAGAATTTGTATCGGCAAGACTCGAGAGAGCGGCAGGTAGCGGTTACGGTTCTTGGGGTCAGGGGTCGGGCGACGGATGGGATACAGTCAAACCACCTGTCTTTTGCTCTTCGGGCACACGTCGTAGGCACACGCTGGATGCTAGAGTCAATGACGTTCGCCGTTTTACTTTGTCGAAAAACGTCAAAGTCAAGTCCGAAGTCATGCTGGCTGCCGGCCCTCTCCAGCATGCGCGCAAAAGTATCAATTAGACAGACATCTGGTCCTCCCGTCCGTCCCGATTTGTTGCAACAGACAGACGGCTCAAACTGGCAGGCAACCAACGCTGGATGAGATTTGATAAACCTCTTCGAGTCGTCCCGACTGCCCGTCAATCAATCTGTTGTCACCGCCAGATCAGCAACAGCGTCCACGCATCTACCAGCCGTTCGTGTGTGCCGAGTGGAGTGGACAGTTTGCCAACCCGCCCGCCCGCTCGCATGAAGCCCAGCTGTCTCGGGCTGTCAGCCTTCTGCTTGTATAGGGGAGGCAGAAAGAGAGGAGTTACGAGGACAGCGACATGGCTTAAACTGAATGCCAAATTCTCCCTCTTTCCTACTTCGAAGACAACGGCAAACTACCTACCTACTAGACGGAAGAGCGGGCCGGAGACGTGTGACGTCAGAGCAGCTGACCGTTTCGGATCGAGCCATCCCCGCGATCTCAGTCAATCGAAGCGAGGCGAGGCGACGTGACATGAGCGGCGCTATCCTCACAATGCGCCTCGCTGCGTGACGGATTGATTATCAAGCAGTTCGTCGATTGCTTGCGTAGCTAGGCGCGGTGCAAGGGAAGGGAGGAGACTGGATGGGTTTGGCCGTTCACAACGGACAGGGTGCTGGGTCGGTGATTTGAGAAAACGAGAGAACGAGGGATGAAAGCTCTGTCGTCATGACTACCATATTACCGCCGAGAGCAAAGCCTCCAAGCCTGTATAGGCACTTGCAAGCCATTCGGCGGTTTCCGCCGAGCAATCATGACGGCGGAGATGGCAGTGGTGTACCGATGCACTCACGATCCGGGTGCAGCTCCGGCACGTGTTATCGCTCCCGCGGAAACAGCATCCGTTGCACCGCGCAAAGGGTCGTAGCGGAGAAGCGCTACTACTGTACTCAGTGAGCACCGCACACGTCAACAGGACAGGTCCAAATAAAGTTTATTTTGACGTTGCTCGGGAGCAGGGAATAGCGGGCCGGCTCCTCTGCAAGGAGGGGGGAGCGTTTTTGTCCTAGGATGATGGATGCTGGGCGAGAGGGTGATTCGCTGCGATGCGATTGGTCGGAGACGGGAAGCGGTCTGGATGGTTTGCCAACTTTGCGGGCGACGGTGGGTTGGCGGTCGATGCAAATTCTTTGAAGGTTTAGCTCACGCCTGGCTGCAGTCTTGCTTTCGAGTCGTGAGTCTCGAGTCTATCGCCTCGAGTCGTGAGGTGGTACATGGTGAGTTGATGGTGGTTGGCTGTCGGGTACGACGATCTGATCAGGCTGGAAAATCAGCTGCAACGTGAGTAGCTTTGGTTGATGGTGCAGCACTGTCTTAGCGCCTGAATTGATCTGCTCTGAGGATGTATCTAGGTTGTTAGGTGGAGGGCGCGTGTGCCTAGCGTAACAAGTACCTTCAGGTATGACGCGAGGCCAAGGTGCTAGGATGGCGGAAATGTGGCACGGGCAGAATGGCGGGCATGACTACCGGTGCCACGGTGGTGCAGTCTCATCATCAAAAGCAATTCCAGTAGCAGCGGAAGGGGGTGCACCACATCGAGGAGCCAGGAATCTGCAAAATGGAAAAGCACTCGCATATATGTATGTTCGGCGGTAGAAGGGGGTGGGTATAACTTGTCAATCCCCGATATTTGAGATGCAGGGGGACAAGGCGCAACAAAGACGATGAACAAGAACAAGTCTACTTTGCAACTCCGACGCCGACGCCAACCAACGTTGGTGTTGAAAGAGATGGTGAAAAGCAAAAGTTGAGAAAAGGAGAAAACACACGGCCGGCACTTGATCAAGGTCATTTCATTTCTTCTTCGAGCCTTCGGCTTTTTTGGCGTCGGCTAGTAGAGGCGTCAGTAGGGGGCGGCGACGGAGATGATGGGAATGGGAGGACGACGACGACGTACCGGCGGCCTGCTTGGCGCGCATGATTGCGGCTGCATCCTCTTTGGCGCGCTGGAACTCGGAGCCGGACATCTGGCGGTCACATTAGAGGGAGAAAAAGAGGAATGATTAGGGAGCCCACGCAATGACAGCGACGGGCCTAGAAGGGCGGATCGACGGACGACGTACAGTATTCTTGTTCTTCTGTAGTATTGCGATGGTGGTTAGCGGCACGCCAGGGCGGATAGAGGGTCCAACAGCACTTACGACGCCGGCCTGAGCCTTTTGGTTCTTTTCACGAGCCTTTTCACGCTGGTTGCCGCGGGCCATGGTGGTGGGCGTTGTCGACGCGAGCCGGGGTGGGTTGTCGAGGTGGTGGTGTTGGTCGATGGGGGAGGGAAAAAAGCAGAGAGAGAATAGAGAGAGAGGGTGGGCGACGCCCCTAAAAATAGGCGCGGGCGGAGGGTGAAGAAGCCAGAACGTGGATGGAACCAACGGCGCCGTCCGTGGGCCATCAACACAGCAGTCTTGCGCACACTGGAACGTTGAACAACCGAACAACCAGAAGGTGGAATTGGAGTCTTCGTTATCACCATCGACGCTTCGGTCAAAACGTATGAGCCCCAGTTTCCGCTCCCCTGCCCTGCTCAACACCCACCCTACACCACCATCGTGGCTAGTGGCGGTGGGAGCATCCATGAAACGGGCGCCGCCTCGCCGCAGGGAACACGGCAGAAACAAATCAAAACAACAAGCCATCCATCCTCGACTAACGGATCCCAGTCCGCCCGGCGTTTCATCAATCGCGACAGACCCTCGGCCAATTGGCTGAGCGCCGTGCTTTGCTCCATGGGCCAGGGCCATGCAACTGTCTGGACGCCGTTCCCTGTTGCTGTCACAAGCTACACGCTCTCTTCTCATGTCAAGCTCCTCAAGCCCGCTGCAGATGCACCTCACAAACCAGACAGCATTCACTTGAGCGGCACTACGACCTCTACGAGGCTCTGGACTAGTCGACCCACCATCGCCCGCTTCTGCATCCTCTACCTCTCTGCATAGCATCAATGTCGCTTCTCGCCATCAAGAACCTGGCCGGCCCAGGCTACATCCTGCTCAACATCTTCCGCTTCTTGAACATTGTCTCCCTGGTCGCCGTCAGCACCTCGAGCATCGTCGTTGTCATCAAGACCGTTATCCACTCAAACCAGTACTACTTTTTTGACCTTTGCGGCCGAGTCATTACCGCCTTCATAGCCTGTAAAGAAACTCAATCCTTGGTGCTTGCTTTTTACTGACATTTCCAGTGTTTCTGGTCGTCTCCGAGCTGTCTGTTTTCAGAAACTACTTTCTTCGAGACTGGCCCCTCCTCAGCTACGAACATGGCTTCGTGGTACTCGGCATGGCCATGATCGCCATGGGCGTCAACCTGCTCGGCAGTCTGAACAAGGAAATCAACGAAGCCACACTAGGCACTCCATTATTCCGGCTCGTCCTCAGCTCCGGCATCGTCAGTCTGGCTATCGGCTTCTTCAACATTGCCATCAGCTTCATTTTCCGGGATCGCAAGCTGCGCATCTCAGCCCGCCGCGTCCGCGCCCAGGGCGTCGTCGCGCTGCAGGATGTCGAAGCTCAGAATGAGATGGAGCAGTCCCAAAAGGCGCTGAGCGTCAAGACGTCCATGAGCAGCGTCCCCAACACGCGCACACCGACGCCCTACCAGGGCCGCGCTGCCACTCCCACCAGGGCCTTCGTCTACTGTCCTGAGACCCCGTCATCCACGTCCCTCTTCCGCCATGCCCGCGCGTCGCTCTTCCCCAACCGCTACGGAAACAACAAGTACAACATGGACGTGTCCGACGCCAAATCCACCAAGTCGGCCGAACCCAAAGAGCCCAAGGATAACGGCGGCTTGTTCGAGAACATTTCAGGCCCGCTCAACATCTCGCCGCCCTCCAACGGCCAGCCCATCAACCGCTCGCCCGACTTTGAGCGCCTGCGCAGCACCATTAAGAAGCCCGACCTGACGCATCACCCCAGCATGCGCGGCCTGAGGGGTAGAAACAACCCCTACGACCTGCCGCCAACCTTCTGAGACCGTTCCTGTTCTAGCCCGTTTCTCTCGCTTCTCCGATTTGTTCTTCTCGCGTTTGTATGCGTACCCGCCATTGATCACTCGTCACGCGTCTGGGCAATAAATTAGATACCCACCACC
>JAIFKG010004705.1:0-10832 GCA_020351975.1 Phyllosticta ampelicida
GTGTTGGACCCGACTGTGTCTCCGGCTATCGGGAGGTGCCTCGCTGGCGCGGGTGTAAACTGCGTCCTGTGCTTGAGCGGCGGGGACTTTTGGATCGTGAATCAGGACAAGTATCGTTTTTGCTTTCATCAGGTCAAGAATTGCTAATAGTGAGGCTAGATCGCTCCTCACCAATCTACCTAGGGCAGCAATTGATCAGTGTCACCGGGAAGCCTCAAACACGCCAGCTGAGTGTCCCTCGATGGCGTCAAATCCACCGCTTGAAAGCCACCTGGAGATATTGAATGCGCCTCTCATTGCTGAATGGCGTTTCGATGAAGGAACCCCACCTGTATTCTATGGATCCAAGCTCGACAAGGCAGGGACCAGAGTTGTCGCCAATATTCGTCTGAACCCATCCCGACTTACAGCCATTTTTGACATTGTTGTGCCTGTCGAGTTGAAAGCCTTTGCGCACACTACCTACCTCCATCTCTTGATCGACCCAGCCAACATCAGAGGAATTGTCGAAAGCAGCTTTATACCTGACGCGGTGCGAAGTCCCTTTGTGGACAACAATCCCTCTGGTCATGTCATTGGCCTTGAGTTTGACATGATGAAGCCCATATCCCTCCTCGGCCCCGCCACTGCCAGAGTGCCAAAGAACAAGAAGGCTCGCGGAGCTCTCGATCGTCTCAAATCGCTCGCCCAGGTCGCCAGATTCACCCTCTACGTCCCCACTCAGTATTTGTCTCATGGTCAAGCTCAACAACTCAGCACTAAATTGAGTGCAGGGCACAAGTACCATGCAGACTGGCCGGAATTCAAGCGTATGTACGGCGGGAAAGGTGCCGTTTTGCTTCAATGGGACACGATTGAGACTACAGCTACTGCTCCTGACGACGCCAGCCCGCCTGCGTACGATCAGATTGGACCCGCTCCCCCCTTGCCATTGAATAGTGAATCCTCGCTCAAGAAACCTAGTCGCGGTAAGTCACTCTGCATGGCCATGATCAATGCAAGTATCTCATGTGTTCTTGAGCAGACTCGTCACTAGAAGCGGATCGATCTACAAAGAGAGTCAAGTTTGAGCCCGTGAATGCTCCTGGGGACACCGATGAAGACGCTGAGGAGCAGTTGTGGAAAGATAAATTACAAGAAGAGGTTCGAGCTTTACGAAGAGAAGTCAAGGCCCTGCGTGAGGAGGCCAGATCATCCTCTTCTGCCCTACAGCATACCCAAGGCAAGCCCCTAACTGAGCCGACCACGACGCTTACATCAACAACCGCCGAGTCTCTACCAGCCGACGAGGCGCATTCAACCACCCCGCCAAATACCTTGGAATCCCGCATCGACATGCTGGAGGATCGGATCAACATTATGAGCGACCAGCTTTCCCGTCTGATGCGGAACACGGAAAGCGCGCAGGCTTCGACCACGCAACAAATAGCCGACCTAAAGAAACATGTACAGGAACGAATGGAAGAAGTAGAAGATAGCATTTCGAAGATGTTGGATTTAGAGGTCCAGGACGCAAGACGAGACGCCGAACTTGGCTTGGACGAAGCAGAGGACCGGTGGGAAGAGAGGCTAGCTGGCACCAAGGCAGAGTTGGAGAGATTTGTGGCGGAAGAGATGGCCGAGGTGGAGGAGTCGATCAAGCAAAGTCTGCGGGCTGCGCCGGTTTACTTTGATATCGAATAGAATTCAAGCTGGTTCCATGCTCACAGTCGCTTTTGTTCTGGGTAATGTGATGGCGACTCCCACGACATGAGATGAGACGCATGACGAGTTGGTAACGGCGTCTTCCAGACACGACGCGAAGGCACGATCTCGTAGCTACCTGGCCAAGTAATCACAAGACCAACCAAACCATGTCACCAGAATTGCGTAGAAGTCAGGGGCTCATGCATTCCAGAAAGAAGCGTATCCAACAGCTGTGGCCGCGCCAGGAAAGAAAAGGCAAGACGAGCAGCGTGTACACTGCAAGAAGAGAATCCCCACCCAATCTAGCCCCTTCGACTTTTGGTACCGCAAATACGAATCCCGGCCTGCACGCCCGCTCGCCCATTAGCATTCGCTGCCCAAAGCGCCATTACATACTCGTTCAAACAAACGCAGCCATGGCAAAGGCACCGGCCGCGGCCAACACACCAGACTTGAGCGTGCCAGGGGCAGCAGCACCCGTGTAAATGGCACTCGCCGACGGCGTAGGCGTCGAAGCTCCGGGAGTCGAGACAGGCGTAGAGACAGTTGCACCAGGCGTCGACACTACGGCACCCACACTCGAATTGGCGCTCGCAATCATGCTGGAACTGGCAGTGCTGCTGCTGCTGCTGCTGCTACTGTTGCTAGCACACGAATCCACCAACGCAATGCTGTCCGAGCTGCCCGACGTATCCGTCCAGTTGTACGCGCTGGCGGGGTTGTAGTTCGTAATCTCAACCTTCTCGACCGTCATGGTCCACGGCATGCCGGCGGCGGCGCTATAGGTCGTGTTGCCGCCGGCCCACACGCGCGTCCAGTAGCCGTTGGAGCTGTCGCCGCCGGCCCAGATGCCCAGCTTGACGCGCATGGGCGTTTGCGGGTAGTTTTTGCCGTTGAGGGCGGCGGTAGAGGCCAGCGTGCGCACCACGGTGCCATCAATTGCCCAGCTGAGGGAGGACTCGGTCCAGTCTACCGTGTAGACGTGTGAAGTGTCTTGCGGCGTGCTGACCGCGTGGTATTCTTCGCGGTCGTAGGTGGTCGTGTTGCCCTTGCCGAAGTAGTTGCTTTCAACTTCGGTGTTTTCGCTGCCGAAGAATTCCTGCGTGGTGTCGTTAGTTGAGAGGAGCTTTTTCGAGGTAGGGGGTAAAATCTTTTTGGTCAATCGTGTGTTTCCCTGCTTCTCCGCTTCCTCCGAATGCTCCCAGAGCACCCTGTTGATGCACTCGAGACCTGCAGGATGGGATAGACAAAGAGAAGACGCAAACTTACCCAATCAACCTCATCAGCATCATCGCTCTCCAACACAATAGAACTGATAATACCCTGACCAGACGCCGACTTCATCGTGACGGCAATCTTGCCATACCAGACGTAAAAGTCGGTCTGCATGGTGGGGGCATCGCCCTGCTTGGCAATGGTGAACTCGGCACCGGACGACGTGTAGTCAACACTACCATACATCATGCTCCAAGACGTGTTTTGGCCGGATGTGAAGTCGGTCGAGAAGGAGGATTTGCAGAGGCCAGCATCCGGTGTGCAGGGGAATTGCGAACTATTGGTAGGGTTGCAGGTGGCGGCGAGAGCGGCGCGAGGGAGAAGGAGGGCCGCGGCGATGGCCGCCGCTGCTGTGGTGGACAAGCATGGTGTGATCATCTCGTTTTAATTTTGTTTGGACTGGATCCAAACACTGAGTTTTGGCGATGAGGCTGGAGATGCGGTTGAAGAGCCTGGTCCTGGGATGATGGACCAGAGACGAAAGAAGAGAGTCAAGTGACAGCGGAGAGAGAGAGAGGCGAGCAAAAAAGAGGAGAAGAGAAGACCTGATCTGATATGAAACTGGAGGATAGCCAAGCAGGGTGTGGCAACAAGAAAAACGATGACGAAGGATATCAAGCGTTTCCCCAGGAGTTAAACAAGCAACGAATGTCGTACAGGAAGAAGGGCCAGAACGAAGTCAAGTCTGGAGCTCACAGCCGTTTTGCACAATAACCAAAAAAAATTAAATCCACATTTTCAACAAGCTACCACTGAGACAAGCTGCAATGCAGGCGCAGCAAGTGGACGTGTGTTCCTACGTGTATTCTGGACGTTCACAGCCGCGGTGGGCGGCGTGCTGACGACGACTGAGGGTCGTTCGCTTGGTCCCCGCGGTCTTTGGTGCAGACTAGTAGACAGAATATGCTGCTTGCGTGTTGCTGCTAGAAAGTGCAGGCAACTGGAGATACGAGCAGAGAAAGAAAGCAAGCGTCATACCACTATTGTTGATGCTGGGCGTTCCGATGTTTCCTGGAGAAAACAAACAACCCGATTGTCACAGTTGTCCAGCCATTAGGCTTTCCAACTGGCTGCTGTCGCAACGACATGTATTATGATGTGGCGGTGGGCAGAGAACAAAGACCCAGTCAATGGCGTGGTGCAACGTCCGGAAGAATATGGTTAGCGAGCGTGAGCAAATAGCTGACGCGGACAGTGGAGACCGGCACCTCCGCCTGGCGATAGATACGCCGAGAGTGGCTGGCAAGCCGAATCTAGCCTACCCAGCCTACCTTCTACTTATAGAGTCGTAGGGCCGCTTTGCTATTGCAAATTCTCTTGTAGTGGCGAGGGACGGTGGTTGGGGTCCAAAATCCATCCTCGGACAAGGACATCTCGACTCCTGATGCAGGTACAGAAACGATCCGTACATTCCACAGGCTCCTGCGAACAATCTCACAAGCATTCCACCGACGCGGTTGAGCCGTCAAGAAGCAGCTGTTTCAGTTCCATGCTCATTCGTATCCCTATTTCCCCAAATTTCCTCCTATCTTCTCCAATGCCCAATTTCTTGGGACCTAGATCTTCGGCAGCCCAGTATATTAAGATTCCGAACTCACTATGCCAACGGCGTCGTGTCGATGATGCCATGGCTTGCTCCCAGCCGATGCCAAGAGTCAAATGCCGGCTGTTGGTGCCAGTACTCTAGGGGGGAGTATGACGAGGCATTTGTTCAGGTCCGTCCCGAGCGCATGGTATGGCGGTATTTACCAGGCACCGTGGCACAAGAACTCCGAGCGATGGTTCGAGTGTGGGGTTTCCCCGAACCCCTTGCTTCACTCCTCTCGTCGAGCCTTACTCCGACGCCGGCAACGGCAAAAAAGTGACGACTCCTCCCCATCCTCCTCCCAGCACTGGAAGGACGTGTAATTGAGACTTGCAGTGGTAGCATAGCTGAATCGCTATCTCGCAACCGTCTCCTCGATTCGATCTGCTGCTCCTGGGGAGTGATCGAATGCCAGCAGAATTTGACACATGCCCGCGCCGTTGTCGGCATCGCATCCCGTCTTCCTCCGCAAGGTCCTCTGCTCTCCGTCCTGTCCTAGTGTTCACCACGACGGGGCAGCGGGCAGGATCGCTCGCTCCGTCCCAGATGCTGCGTGTGGCCCTCGTTCGTCCGTCCGCTGGCTCGCTTGAAGGAGCCCATGGGCTACTTTGTCTACTCGTTTGCTCCTCGGACATACTGAAACCGTGTGAAGAGACCGCTGCTAAGTCCGAGAACCAAAACAGGTCCGAGACTTGATTAAAAACGATGCGGCAGATCGTGCATGGTGCACATGACCATGCAAAAAGTTCTTTTGGGATATTTGGAAAGAAAGAATCAAGGAGATAGGGTGACTTTGCATGGATATAACAAGCAGAAAAAACGCCTTTTGGATCTCCATTGCTTTTGGCACTTTGGCAGTGAATACCAACAGGTGCAGATATGAACCATCTGCACCACATACTATGACTTCGTACAAGAGAAAGCATCAAAAGGAAAGGAAGGAAAAGAAAAAGTGGTATCACGAGAAACTACGACCGACCCATCAAATCAACCCGACACCGTTTATGACCTGTCTAAAAGTCCATCCATCCACCATTACGGTCATCAATATGATAACTCAGAAACGCTCCGAGGCTCTCCTCGGATTGAGCGTTGTTGTGGTCCAAGTAGCCGCGTTGTGGACGCAACAAATTGTCTAATTCGATCCACAAGACAGCTGCGAGCACTCTCCGTGCTCGTACTTTACAACACATTGCCTTTGACCTGCTTCTTGGCAACGTTGTAGTCCTTCCAGACACCAATTGCAGGGAAACCCAGAACAAGAATGGCAGTTGCGGCAATGGCGCCGTTGCGCTGGCTCATGCCCCAAGCGTAGTTGATCGCATCGCGAATCTCCGAGCCGACCGGGTAGGTTTGTTGAGTGATGTAGCCGCCGAGGTAGATGGTGTTCCAGTCGGACTTGGCCGAAGCAGGAAGAGCAGCGCGAAGAGCCTGGGGGAAGGTGTTGGCGTAGATGGCGGCCGAGACGGCGTAGCCGATGGAACCGCCAACAGACGAGGCCAGACCGATGAGCGACAGCATGAGAGGAACGCCATCGTGGTCTGCGGCAGCCATGACAGCCATGTCTTCGCCAATGACGAGGGTGCCACCACCAAACGCAATGAAGATTTGGCACATGACAATGTAGCCAATGCCGTGGTCGGATCCCCGGAAGTGAATCATGAGGCCGGCACCGAGCATCAGAAGAGGAAGACCGAAGCAGAAACTGGCCCACTTGAAGCGCTTGGTGATGCGGACGTAGACACCGAAAACAACACCCCAGAAGCAGGAGCCCACGTTATAGATCTGGCCCATGTAGCCGGCCATGGAGATGCTGAGGTTGTAGACGACGATGCAGAAGTTGTAATAGTAGAGGTCCCAGGAGTAGAAGGAGAAGTAAACAATGGCGGCGAGACAGCAGGCGCCAAGGACGGTGGGCTGCTTGAACAGCTCCCAGCGGATGAAGTGCACGCGGGTTCCCCACTTCTCCCAGGCGGCAAAGACGAAGAAGAGACAGAATCCGATGATGATCATGGCGATGAACGAGGCGCTAGCGTACTCGGCACGACCGTACTGCTGCAGACTGAAGGGCAGGAGGAAGAGGATGAAGGCGGCCATGAGCAGGAAAGCTCCGATGACTAGAAAATGGTTAGCAGGAGAAGACATTTCGGCAGACTTTGCAAGCTTACCATCAAACTCGTGGATATAGTGGACGAGCGACTGCATGGCAGTTCGTCCGCTGGGCTCGCGCTTGTAGACTCCCGACTTGATGGCCTTGTTCTCGTAGTACTTGAAGCAGAGTGCGAGGGGAAGGAAGACGAAGGGCTGGACAATGGCAAAGATACCGAAAGCCCAACGCCAACCAGCAGTTTCAACGATGGACTGAGCGGCGAGTGGACCTACAAAGGCCGTCATGATGAAGGGGGTACTGGCGTAGGCAAAGGCAAAGGCACGATTGACCAGACCCGAAGTGTCGGCAATGAAGACATCCAGGATGAGGTAGATGGCATCGTAGCCAATCCAATAGAGCGTGTAGCCAGCAGCATAACCGTTGGGGCCGTTGCAAGCAGCGGTGATGATAATGCCGAGAACGTAGACGGCAACGAAGAACATGAGACCTTCAGCACGACCCCAGATGTTGATGAGCTTGGCAATGGGGAGCTTCAGGACACCGCCGATGATGGTTGCCAAGATGCTGGCGGTACTGATTTGCGGGGCACTCGAGAAACCGGCGTAGGCGTAGTTGAGAACGTTGGAACTGATGGAAGAATGAAAAGCAAGCATGAAGAAGCAGACCCAAATCCTTCGGCGAGTCAGTGATATATCAATTGACTCGGAGGGGACAAGGTTCACTCACCATAGGTAGAGGATGTAGATGGTCTTCTTGCCCCAGACGAGAGCGGCAGCTTCAGCCTTCTGGACACCAAGCTGGGCATCCTTGGTGACCTCGTCGGGGTGCAGCTCAATCTCCTTTTCGTTGCGGGCCTCGAGGCTTGCCCTATCGGAACCGCTGGTGTCGGTGCGGGGAGGACTCTCGACGTCAAGGGTCTTTGGCTCGTGGTGGACGACACCGGCCTCGGGCGAGGCAGGTAGGGGCTCGTCGGGGTTGGCCATGGCGTTGACATGGCGCGAGTCGCCACGACCTCTGATCTGGTCAAGGACACCCATGGCTGCGAGTGCAATGGGGGAGGAGGATGGTGATGGAGAGAGGGAGAGGAGCCGACTCGGATCAGATAGGGCGGGGCGCGTGCAAAATATATCTATCGACGGCGGTCAGGCAAGACGTTGGTAGGTGAGGTGAAGCGAAAGAAATACTGGGCCAGCGCCGAGTGTGGTCGGAAGCAGAAGTGGCCCTCGTGGGCTGGTACGAACGAGAAAGCAGCAAAAAGAGGAAAAGCCGATGTCTCGACTGTTCGCTCGTCAGCCGAGTGGAGAGGGAACCGGAGGATGCCAGCCACTGGGCGATATCGGTCGGAGAGAGGAGCCAATTGAGTAGGCGTGAAGGCACGCCTGACCGAATCTAATCTGATCTGGGATAAGATGGCCGTCGCCATCCTTTTTCCTTTTGTCTTTTTTCGTCTCTTTTTTTCTTCTCTGTTTCCGTTCCCTTTTCCTCCCTTCCATGTCTCGCTTACTGCCAGTCCCCCGGCGAGCAGAGAGGCCAGCCGCCGCCACGTTCGAGCTTGACGGCTGTCCTCATCGAGATCTGGCGCGTCAAGCATACCTCCGGGCACTCCGGCTCTCCTGCTCTCCTGCTCTCCTGCTTCTCGGCGTCGCGCGAGAACCGCCGGATGCGAACAAGCTTCAGCCTCAACCAAGGACCGCGCCCCAAGCTACTCGCCACGGACGGCTCGGCTAGTTGTCTTATCGATCAATCAGCCGCTGCAAGTCCTCGGTCCAGTCCATGATTGCCACCACGATTGGACTTGATCGCCGAAAAGAAGACACAGACGTCCGGTCTTTTGACAGGGCTGGCCATGGCGACTGTGGCGACCATGGCGACCTAAGCTGACCGGCTGGATCCTGCGTCCGAGTCTGCGCTGCGTGGCCCACGGTGCTGCCGAAGCTCTGCGCCCGCCGGCGCCCTCGCCGACTTGCCCTCCTACCCCATCCGAGCTCACACCATCATTCGCTGGACGACGTGCCTATTCCAGAATCCAATTCGCGTCCTGCAGCCTCAAATGCTACCCTCCGCCGGCCACAGCGTGTGACGGCAATCTGCCACTGTTCGTCCGGCTTTTCCCGTTGCACTGCGCGCACATCGAGACATGGTGGTCCAAAGGGCGGTGGATTCAGTCATGTAGATATCGCGTTGGGTGCTTGCTTACACGCGAGCCATCCCCGCTGACAGGAACACTAAACGACTCTGCATGATGAACCCTTACGCCTCGAGCTTCGAGAATCCCTGCGCCGGTGGCTGCAGCCAGTTGCGCTCGTCATACTCGTTCTGGCCTTCAATCACGTGGAACGTGTATATGAAGCGGCTCTTGCCGCTCAGGTTCTTCTCGCTCTTGTGCAGCACGTTGCCGTGGATCAGGACCAGAGTGCCCGCCTTGACCTCGCCCAAGGTGTACTCTACGTCGCTCTGTAAGTCGGTGGTGGCCTCCGGCGCCTGAATGTCTGGAGGAAATTGAGCCCCATCGTGGTTGTCTACGAAGCCCGTGCCACCCTCGGCCATCCTTACAAACCGCTGCTTGACCGGGCTCGTCTTATGCGTGCCCCTGGCGAAGCTCAAGCACCCATTGTTGACCGTGCAGTCCTCAAGCGCGTACCAAAAGCCCACAGCGCTCGGGGGGTTTGTGTAGAGAAACGGGGAGTCCTGATGCGGTGGTACGCGGCCGCCAATTTCTGGCTGCTTGCAAATCACCATGGACTGCAGCACACGGGGATCGTGGAAGCCCAGCGTCTTTGCAATGGCCGCATTCCTGGCCGACATTGAGACGCTACGGAACGGCGGTGATAGGTGGTGCAGGTAGTGGCCAATCTTGTTAATGGCCCGCTCCTTGGGCTTGGTGAGCTCTCCAGCCCCATTGAAGGCGTCTGCACGCGAAAGAAGTGATGTTAGCTCGACGGTAGCACCGGTACCGGCTCGAAAAACCTTCACACAAAGCATCCAATGACACGTCCGTCAATGTAGTTTGTCGCACAAGCGCACGCACGCTCTCACGCACCTTCCTCAAAAAAGAACCGGATCTTGTCCCCGCTGTCGAGGAAGTAATCATCGCCAACATGGTCCACCTTCTCCCCTGTTGAAAACTTGGTCATCGGATGATCTACGATGGAAAAGTCGCGCAGCATCGCCTGCGACTCGCCTAGCAGCGCGGCCACCTCGTCGGCGCTCAGCGCATCTGGCAGTATGAGGTATCCATTTTCGTCGAAGAAGTTTCGCTGCTCGGGCGTCAATCCAAGCGTCACCGGAGCATCCGGTTGCTTCGAAGATGATGTTGTCGTCATGCTTCTTCGTCAGTCGGTGTCGTGTAGTGTTAATTTTTCGTCGTGTAGTATGGGGTACGGCCAGGGACGAGCGGACGTGAGATACGTAGGCGCAGCGGGGATTTGCGGTCGAGACTGTGACGGAGGTAGGACGACAAGACACGTTGGAGATGGCGGGCAAATGGCGTTGACGTCGATCCGGCTGACGGCGGGCGAGCGAGGTGTAGGAGACATGATAACTAGTCCGCCCACGCTGCTGATGAAAGAGGTACTAACTAGGTCATTTGCTACCCTGGCCCCCGCCGCGCCGTTCGTGGCACAGGGATCGTCCTCCCTCATCAGTCAGCCAGCCCCCCCCCTGGTCCTAACCAAGCAACACGCTCCGTTAGCTTCGGCTTCACGAGCAATTTGCCGGCTCCACCGCTGCTGCTGATGTTGTCGCATGGCACGGATTCGGGACGATGCGTGTTGTTTCCATGTGGCGCCGTGCCTGTATCGGTCCTGCCGCCGAAGCGATTCCCCCACAGCAGTGCTACCGACGTCCGTCAGGCGAACCAATGGTTGTTTCCTTCGTCTGGATCCCCGGTTGTACATGTTCTTGCTGTGTATCAGACGTTCAGAAGTAGGCGAGACGTTGGACGGACGATGAAAAGCCGTACAGACCGAGAGCAAGACCTGTTTGATGAACCACCAGGCTGGTCCGCGGCAGGGCGAAATGGCTGTCCTCATAACTGGCTGCACAAGCTCCCGAGATAACAGAGTCGCCCGGGGGGGGGGGGGGGGGGGGGTTGTAATAATGCCCCAACCCCACCCCCCCCAAATGTATGGCCCCCCCGCGGCAATTTAAGGCCGCCATATTAAAAACATTGCCCGT
>JAIFKG010004713.1:0-10053 GCA_020351975.1 Phyllosticta ampelicida
CCCCCAAACCGTCTCTCTGATGTGGCCTCCACTCAGCATTGGTTTCTCCTCTTCCTCAGCTCCAGTCGTCCTGCGCCGTCCCCAAGCACTCGGGTCCTGGCAGGAGACGGGCACGGCGATATGATCACAAACTCAACGCCGCCTTCTCCATCATCGTCCGCCCACGCTGCCAGACTCATCACCACTGAGCCTGAGCCCCAATTCCAGATCGACCACTCCCCCCATCACGCGCAACCCACGGCCCTGTCTTCGACTTCAACCACTACCACTACCACGACCACGACCACGACCACGAATCACACGCCATCCCGTCCGCTGTTGCACCGGGCCTCGCGCGTGTCGTCCCCGCCAACCGATGAAACGACGCCTGCACTAAACCAATCTCCTGGCTCGCTGCCTTCCATCACTACTACCACCAACAACAACACCACCGCCACCGCCGCTGCCGCCGCCGCTGCCGCTGCCGCTGCCGTTGCCGCTGCAGACCTTCGCCCGTCATCCGCATCCCACCCTCCCTCTGCCGCCACCGCCGCCAATGCCGCTGCTGTCCAAGCGACCGCCGCCCCTTCTCAGCGAGAGGCGCCCGCATCAAATCCAACCCTCGCCGAGATCGACAGGTTGAGGCACGCCGTGAATGCGAAAATGGTCCTGAGTCAGCAGCGCGCTAAGCTGGGTGCCATGGGTGGTGCGCCCCCAGGTCCTCGTTCGTTGGATTCGCACAGGGTCTCACCTATTACCGAAGAAACTTCTGCCGCCATATCGCCTTCGCTGGATGCTGCCTTCTCCAGTCCAGCACCAACTGCCTTGCTGACGACATCGACCGAGTCGACCGAATCTTCCAAAACCGTTCGCGGGAGCATCCCCGCCACACCCGCTCAAATGCCTCTGCGGACCCCGTCCTATCCTTTTCCGTACATCCCCGGGTCTACTAGGTCCTGGTCCTCTTCGTTCCACCAGCCATTCACCACCTTGTCCCCCACGGTTGGCGGTGTGTTTAATTCAAAGGACGGCATGACTCCGCGGGAGAGGCAAATGTCCGGCGTCAGCACCCCCGCTGCTGCCGTCGCCGCCGCCATCTTTGTGCCTCCTGGTTGCGCCATTCATGGTGTCGAGGACGTGCAGTATCCAACGCCTAACTTGTATGACCTCGCACTAATACTAACATCTGAGCCCGGTTTGGACGCCTGGTGGACCACCGTCACGAACATCATGATGGACTGGTATGGAGCGGAGCGGGTGACGCTCGCCGTGCCGGCAGACCCTACCGACATTGAAAACGTTCCTTGGGGCCAGAAGGCGTCGTTCTGCGTCAATGGGCCCCCGCGATCGCGAACTCCCTCCAGGCCGCCAAAGGTCAAGGAGTCCAAGCACAAAGACGGCAGGTTGAAAGAGGCAAAGGGCAAAGAGCTCAAGGGTGAAAGCGTGGATTTGTCGCAAAACGAACAAGACGGCGAGCTGAGTGTCAAAAAAAGCAGGCCAAAGTTGGATTCGCGGCATTCGTTCGCTGGACATGAGCGCAGCAAAAAGGAGGGCGAAAACGAGAAGAGGTCGGCTGAACGTCCAGGTCGACCCCGCGGATTGTCGAGAACGGCGAGCCATGCGGTGCATAATGTGGGCGGACCAGAGACACCGACTCCCGTGCGCGAGCCTGCGCCCCCCGGACAGCAATATCCTCACGCTCAAAGGCCACACGTCTTAGAAACGGCCTTTAGCGATCCTGACTTTTCCAGTATCGGCGAAGAAACACAGGTTGGTCCTCATACAGAGGTCTTTCCCGTTCTGCGCGCATTGGACAACGAAGCACACGCGCTTCTCGACAATTCCGGAGTAAACCGAGTCCTGGAAAGAGGCAAGCTGGTGACTCTTACGCGGGATTATTCAACGACAGGGTCCCCGGAAAATGATCGTGGTGGACGGCCAGGCGCATCAAAAGCGCCAGAGTCGAAGGCCACGGCTTCAAAAAGGGATGCTCCGCACATGTCGTCTGACGGCCGAAGCAGGGCGAACACGTTGGGCGCGGATGATGCCTACCGCTTCAAGCTTGCCACACATTACGAAGAGTACGAGCAGTATCCTAGCTCTCCGTGGGCCCAGTCTCCTGCTCCTTCGCCCGCGATCCAGGCGAACCCAGGTGAAAATCCCTTCTTTGCCGCGGCCCACGTTGACGAGGAATCTTTTAATCCCACCGGATCAGGTCCGGACTACTCGCAGTTTGGGGCAGTGGAAGCCATTGGCGTGGACCGAGCCAGTACCGTAACCCACGTCCCTCTGATACATCCTGTGCTCTCTCAGGCAATGCAGCCTTTCGACCCCGAGAATCGAGCTGCCACTCCGGCCGATTCACGTTCACGCCCGGCCATGTCCACCGCATCCTCGGAGGTGACGAACTTTCAAAGGAAGGCTCCGATAGCCATCCTTTCGATGCTCTCCTCCACCGTACCTTATCCGCAAAATCTTACGCAATCCTTGAAGCTCCTCGCTCCCCATCTTGCCACGACATTTTCAAACGCCATGCACTTCTCCAACGCCCAGCGCCAAGTCATGGACGCTCGCCATCGGCGCTTTGACACCCATGCGTCAGGCTTCACTTCGGCCTCGGCAGACACCGAGAGCCTGGACGATCTCATACAGCTTGACATGGACCAGTTGCCCGACTCGACAACGGGAAGCATAACGAGTCCATCAGAATACTCGGCGCGCTCAAAGAACAGCCCGGGCGGCTCCATAGCTGGCACGCCCGGATGGGATCCATCAACGTTTGGATTTTCGGCGAGCAAACATTCCGTCGGAAACACTCCTGGTCATGTGCTGGGAAGTGACGTCGTCGACAGCTACTTTGACGCTAAGAAAAAGACTGCTGGGAGCCGGTCTGGCAATTCTGGTGCATTTCAGAGCGCTACTTCGAGTGGTGACACGCCACCGCCGATGGACTTCAAACCCACCAGTCGCAAAGTGGTTTCGATCTTACCACACGAGGACGAAGAGACGACACCAAGGCTTGATCCACCGTCTGCCAATAAGACGTCAGCCAAGGAAAAGCTGCAGGATGCCAGCTCACGAGATCGGGTCAACTCTCCGCGAAAAATGAGTCTCAGACTAGGCCAGGCGGAACGGGACCACCAGCGGCAGCACAGTTACCTGCACTCGTACGGCGCAGACTTCAGTTCATCTTTTCAGTCATTACCTGCAGCAACCACGCCCCTCCGCACCCCGGGCATGTCCTATGGCCACGTGAGGAGCGGGTCGATGTCTGAACGTTCCGACATGCCGCCTCCCTCTGAACGGTTGCTAAGGACAATAATAGATTCCCTTCCCGTGCAGGTATTCACCGCCGCACCTGCAACTGGAGCATTGACCTGGGCCAACACCAAGTTCTTGGTCTACCGCGGCCAGGATTCTCGTCAAGTTTTGCAGGAGCCTTGGGATGCCATCCACCCAGAGGACCGCGTCGAGTACACCAACTTGTGGAACAGGTCCCTGCGGACCGGCCAACAATTCCAGTTGAAGGCTCGCATCAAGCGATTCGACGGACACTACCGTTGGTTTTATGTACGGGCAGCGCCGTTGAAGGACAAGCGCCAGAACATTGTGCACTGGATTGGCACCAACATGGACGTCCATGACCAGCACCTTGCCGAGATTAACGCGGCTCGCCAGCAAGAGACTGCGGCATCCGAGGCCAAGTACCGGGCGCTCGCCAACTCGAGTCCGCAGATCGTGTTCGCCGTCACCAAGAAGAATGGGTTGAGCTTTTGCAACAGCCAATGGCTCACCTACTCGGGCCAATCCGAGCAAGAAGCACAAGGGCTTGGCTTCATGGACCATGTGCATCCGGAGGATATCGTCAAGTGCCGTTTGCCTGACTTTGAAGACGATTGCGCAACACCCAAGAACGTCCCTCTCTCGATGCCTGCTGACCTCAGACGTTCCAACTCGGTGTCGAATGAGTCGAGTGCTTCGAGTGACTCGAGTGCGACCAAGACGGTGACTAGTCCAGGCGCAACGTCTCCGGCCATTCACATGCCACAGACCAGACTTTCCAAGCTCGCCGATACAGGTATTCTCAAGGTGACAAGAGATCCGGACGGAAGACCTTCTTACTCGACAGAAGTTCGGTTGCGATCGAAGGATGGCTCATTTCACTGGCACCTCGTCCGAATCTTGCTCGCCGAACCAGTGCTACAGGGCGAAGATGAGGAAGAAACGTGGTACGGGACGTGCACAGACATCAACGACCACAAGCTTCTTGAGCAGACTCTAAAGGAGACCATGGACGCAAAGTCGAGATTCTTGAGCAACATGTCTCACGAAATTAGAACTCCGCTCAATGGCATCACCGGCATGGTCAACTTCTTGATCGACAGCAATCTCACATCTGAGCAGATGGAGCACGTCAACATCATCCGAAGCAGTACGGAAGGCCTCAGAGATTTGATCAACGACATTCTTGATTTGTCCAAGGTCGAGGCCGGCATGATTACTCTTTCGATGGACTGGCTACACGTCCGGTCGTTGATCGAAGAGGTAAACGATCTGACCTCGGCCATGGCGACCAACAAGGGACTGGAACTGAACTACATTGTCGAAGAAGAAGTTCCGTCCATGGTCAAAGGGGACAGGTTCAGGATCCGGCAGGTCCTGCTCAACGTCATCGGAAACGCAATCAAGTTTACACAACGGGGGGAGGTCTTTGTGCGCTGCAAAATGGCCGACGACCAAGACTCCATCGACCAAGGCAAAGAGTGCCTCGTTCAATTCGACGTCATCGACACCGGCTCTGGCTTTACTGAGAAGGAGGCCGAATATCTTTTCAAACGATTCAGCCAGATTGACGGTAGCAGCACAAGACAGCATGGCGGCACAGGACTCGGCCTTGGTTCGTCCGCCCTTCTCAAAACACTGGTGGAATCTCCGCTAACATGTCGCAGCGATATCAATGCAGCTGGTGGAGCTGCATGGAGGCAAAATGAAGGCCAGCAGCATTCCAGGGAAAGGATCGACTTTCACCTTTACCATCAAGTTCTCGTTGCCGGCAGGCAAAGAACAACCTCCACCTGAAGCTTTCGCGACCCCTCAGACAGCGACACCCAGCGCGCTTCCCTCCATGCCCGTTAAGCCCTCCAAACCTGCCTCGCCAATGAAGAATGCAAGCACGGAATCTGTCAAGGCCGCTGACTCGGCGTCTTCGTCGGCGAGTTCTGATCCCTCAGTCCGCACCGGTCGTACCAGTGTGCCCTCGACAAGATCATCAGCGTCGTCTTTTGTGTGCGAAACCAACCCCGAGAACATGAAGCTTTGTCTGCCACAGGAGTCGAAACGAGCGGAGTCCAGCGAGTCTGGCGGTTCCAACTCCACAGTTCGTCAGGTCTCTGTTGGACCAGCTGGAGGTACAACCACCCCAGTTGCAACTCAGCCTCCGATGTATTCGATCTTGGTCGTCTGTCCTTTGTCATTTTCCAGAGACGCAACGGTCAAGCACGTCGAGATGACTTTGCCAAAGACAGTGCCTGCTCAAATCACCGCCCGGGAGTCTATAGAGGAGTGCCGCAAGATGATTTCAGGCGATGATCCAGTCATCTTCACACACATTGTGCTCGTCCTACACGAGTCAAAGGAGGTGCTTAACTTCGCTGAACTCATCTTTCACTCGCAGTTGCACTTGAACACATGTGTCATTGTCATATGTGACCTCGTTCAGAAGCGGGAGATTATGGCACATGAACGCAATCTCGAGTACGAAAGCTTGATTACCCAACGTCGCCTGCGTTTCATTTTCAAACCGCTCAAGCCGTCAAAGTTTGCCGTCATCTTCGACCCGCAAAAAGAGAGGGAGCTTAGCACGGATCGCAACGAAAACAGCGCGCAGCAAGTAGCGGTCAACCAAAAAATGGTATTCGACGACATGAAACGACGATTGGGCAACAAAGGTCACCGGGTACTGTTGGTCGAAGACAACCAGATTAATCAAACGGTATGCCGGTTCCCCTTTGCGAAATCCTTCGGTTGATCCTAACGCATGAACAGGTGCTCCTTAAATTATTGGGCAAGACGGCCATTGACGTTGAAACGGTGCTGGATGGAGTAGAATGCACAGATTCGGTCTTCTCTAAAGACCACGGATACTACTCCATCATCCTCGTGAGTAGCACGAAACTGCGGTGCCGGAGCGTGGAGACTGACGACTGGTTCTAGTGTGATCTCCATATGCCGAACAAGGACGGATATCAAACATGCAGAGAAATACGCCAGTGGGAGAAGCGGAACAAACATCCGCACCTACCAATCATCGCCCTATCGGCCAACGTGCTCGGGGACGTGTATTCAAAGTGCGTGGACGCCGGGTTCAATTCGTACGTAACGAAACCGGTCGACTTCAAGGAACTGAGCTCGGTGATGACGACGTTCTTGGATCCGACCGATCCATCCAAACCTCACGAGTTCATGCGACCGAGGAAAGAATGACGAGAAGCATGTAAAGGGTCTATTCCATCTCATGTGTTGCAAGCATTTCACCAAGAAGAGGAGGACAGGGCCGGCGCATAGGTATTGGATTTGGAGGGCGGACAATGGCTAGGCGAATGGCGTAGGGCTGCTTACAAAATACCAATGACAGGGCATACTTTTATATTCCTTTCAAGTTCGTTTCGCGCCTTTGGCGGTTCTGGTACTGTATTAGGAGGTGGCTTTGGGTCCATTTGAGACCCAAATGACTTGCGCGTCGGTCGAAGTGGTCTCATTTTTTACTTTTTATTTTTTCCCTTCTCATCGCATCGCTTGATGGACTCTCTGTTCCACACAGTTGACGCTTGCACGAGTTGACGCGAAAGATGTGCGCCGCGGCGGCCGCGGCGGTTGATACGACACTGGCATGCATTAGCAATCGGAGGGGCGGGCATGTTGCAACTTTACTCTCCGCAGCACTCAAAACTGTAGTCGCGATGCGATGTTTCAGGAATAGAATGGTGGGACCAAGGACGCGAGTGAACCAGGCGTCGGTGTTTGTAGCTGGCACGTAGTACGAGCAGTGTAACGATACGGAGAGAATAATTGGCACAGTGCTGCTGGTCTAGGTCTGGACGGGGCGGTGCAGCGAGCTTGAAGTGCTTTGGGGGTCGCCATTAGCCACCCGACAGGCACCCTCGACTCGGCCACCTACGCGATACTGACTCTTTCCAGCGCTCGCGCTACGCCAACCGAAGCTTCGCCCAGTGCCAGTGCCAGTGCCAGTTCCAGTGCCGGTGTTGCTGGTGTAAGCGGATTCACGGGCGTTCCATCACACTCCAACTTCTGGCTGACCCTTCTCCCACTTTCCCTCCCATCCACTCACCACACAGTCCACCCTCTTCGACGACGACGTCTGCTTGCACGCCTCGGTCGCGACCCTCGACTTTCTCTCCCTCTCTCTCTCCCACACACACACACACACACACACACACACCCTCTCTCTCTCTCTCTCTCTATCTCTCTCCTTCTCTTTCCTGAGCCGCTGTACCTGCGTTTCCCTACCATTTCGCTCCCGAACCGTTGACTCGTGCCGCCCATGCGGCTCCATCGAGTCCTGTGTCTGGCGCAGGCGTCGCCGTTGTCACTGCTCTCTCTCACCCTTCTCGCCCACTCGTCGCAAGCCGCTGCCGACTCTTTGGACGTCCGAGTCACAAAAAATGTCACCTGCACCCGCAAAACGCACGACGGCGACGTGGTCAATGTCATGTACCGTGGCGCGCTCAAAAGCGACAATACCGTCTTTGACGACAGCTACAAGAGGGGCTCTCCCATAGGTTTCCAGCTTGGCGCGGGACAGGTCATACAAGGCTTCGATGCGGGGTCGCTGGACATGTGCATTGGGGAGGCGAGGAGGTTAACCATCCCACCGGAGCTAGCCTATGGCGAGAGCGGAGCCGGCCCCATTCCACCACAATCGACGTTGCGTGAGTTCAAACCGCCCGTGCTACCGCCGACCGCGTGCGCTGACATGTCTTGAACACAGTCTTTGATATACAACTCATGGGAATCGAGGGCGTCACACCCAAGACAATACCAAAGCCAGAACCGCCCCCACCGCTTCCACCGCTACATTCTGAGGACGAGCAACACGGACACTCCGAGGAACAGCAGCACGGAAGCGACGGTGGCCCCAAGCAGAATGAACACAGAGGAGAATGTCGTTTGCTGGGCCCCTTCGCCTTGGTCATTCAGGGCGCCTTGGGCGCTTTGGCCCTGCTGTCGCTTGTGTGGAAGAGATGGCGCGAAAGTCCGCGACGGCCTTTGAAAGTATGGTCGTTTGATGTTTCCAAACAGGTCGTAGGGTCCATCTTACTTCACCTGGCGAACCTCTTCATGTCGATGCTATCCTCGGGCGACTTCCAGATTGCCGCGGAACAAAGGATCAAGGCTATGAGGCCAGACTTTGCGAAAGGCCACGACATGCCCAATCCCTGCTCCTTCTATCTCCTCAACCTCGCTATAGATGTGAGTATCTACCCTCGCACGAGTGAGCAGGGCTAATAGTGACTAGACCACCCTCGGAATCCCCATCCTCGTTTTCTTCCTCCGCCTATACCACCTCCTCTTTCTCCGCACACCCATGGCAAATCCGCCCGAATCCATCAAGTCGGGCAACTACGGCCACCCTCCTCGCGCTACCTGGTGGGGAAAGCAGTCGTTGATATACTTCCTCGGCCTATTCAGCATGAAGCTCTGCGTCTTCTTCCTTTTCCAGGTGTTCCCGTGGTTGGGGTGGGTAGGCGACTGGGCCTTGCGATGGACAGAGGGCAACGAGGCCCTTCAAATCGCGTTCGTGATGTTCATCTTCCCGGTGGTCATGAACGGAATTCAATACTACATCATCGACAGCGTCATCAAAGATCCCGCAAGCGGAGAGGCTCGTTACGAAGCGGTAGGCGCTCCGGATGAGGACGACGAGAGACGGCGGCTGCAGCGCGACAGCTTCGATGACGACAGCGAGGACGAGACGTACGAGCACGCAGGCGACAGCGAAGATCAGCATAAGAGGCCTTCGCGAACCAGCACTCACGAGGTCCTTAAGGAAGCCAATCCGCTGCCCATCCCTAGATACAACACTCTTCCCGGAGACGGCGGCAGCTCCAGCAGCCCTCGGAGCCTGAACAGCGATGCAACGAAAGAATTAGGCGACCGCAAGTAGAACGGAGCGGCGCGGCTTCGTTTGCAACGGCTAGGGTTAGAGGCACATACACATGCACATACACACACATGGGCTAGCGCGCTTCCAGGTGAAATCTCCAGGAATGCCTAACGTACAGGCGATCACCATTTTCCCAAATCTTCTTATCCCTCATATTTCTTTCGGAGTGTCACGGCATGTTCTGGGCTCGGTGGTTGGCTTGGGGGACCTTGGTTGCTGGCGTTGGTGCGATCTTTCACATCTTCCTCTTTTACGTCTTTCTTCTTGTGTTGGGGAGGGGTCTGGGTTTATTTTCTTTCCTGGTTTGTTTTCTCTTTTGCTCTTCCCAAATTCTGGGACGACGAATGCTACAATGCGTCTCGTTTTTTTCCCTGCGTTGCTGCTCTCTCGCAACATCTCTTTTGGCGTTTCTCTTGTCATTAGTAAGGCGTGGAAAGCTCGCCGTGGCCACTGTGCCGGCGGAATCAGGAATGGGAGATGAGGAGAAGTGCATGAATAACAGCCACACTTAAGACCACACGAGCGCACTCTCGATTCGCTGCTAGCGCTGGAGAGCGGGAGATGGCCGCGTTCGCCTCGTACAATGAGAAGATATTTCATGGCACAAACCCCCATCAGACATCTTTCTCGTGATGGCTGTCAGCGTCCCTTCGTGGACTGCTTAGTTTGACGTACGAAGCACGCACGTATATGCACACTTGGGGCCCTTGCCGCCGTGACGGAGGAGGGCGGAACGGCTGATGGATGGATGGGATGGGAAATAAGGAGGCGGCCGAGTGGTGCCAAGGAGATGATGGGGGTTTTGTGAGAAGGGCCTAGTGACGTGGTAGGGTGGCTGTGAGGTTGAATTTCGGACACTTAAAGTAGCAGTTTCAGGGGGGAGGGAGGGG
>JAIFKG010004732.1:0-42805 GCA_020351975.1 Phyllosticta ampelicida
CCGCCCTTCCGTCCCTTCCTCCCGTCCCGCGTGCCTGTCGCCGTTGTTTTCGTTTTACCGTTGTCATAATGCTGGGCACGCCGCGTCGAGGGGCGAGTGGCTGGCTGAAGTGCGAAGACGCTGCTAGGGGTGGTGGACCACTCGACAGCGACGATTTTACTTGCCGAATCTAGGCTCTTATCTGATTTGGCGGGAAAAGAGGAAAAAAAAGGAAAAAAAGGAAGCAAAAAAAAAAAAAGGAATTCATGCCCCATTTCCCCCGGGGGCGAATGTAGCGATGCGGTGTATATAGTGCCCCGTTTGAGTCGAGACCGTTTGTCGAATTTTTCCGGAAAAGATGCTTTTTTCTGGTGCCCCCCCATCGTGCAGGCGGATCGGCATCATTGCTACGGGTCTCTCCTGCGCGGTGCTTGGCAATCGACCGTGTCCAACCCATCTCTCCACTCTCACAAGGCAGATGCCGATCGATGATTTCGATGTGAATTGTAAGGCAGCAAAAGGATGCCCTCTCCGCCCAATGCACAGCGCTCTCTAAGCTGAGATGAGACGACGACGGGTAGAGACTAGATGGGGCATCTGACGAGCTGAGCTGCACCGCCGCCGCCGCCGCCGCCTCACCTTCCATCCCCTCGCTCGTGTATACCACATCTCAATGTCCAACGGCACGGGACCAGATAAAAGTATGGGCAGAGCCAAGGCCACAGGTTCGCATCACAACATCAGGTTGCCCGGCCGCGGGACGGGCGGGAGACCCCAACGCGCCGGGATCAGAGAGGGCCGGTCTTTGGGCTGATCAAGGGCTTGGCTACCCTCGCACTGCCCTGCGATGCATTGCGGCCACTCGCCAACTGCAGTCCGGAAGCGCGAATCAAGAGGGATGGAGTGCAAACCTGACGCGCAAAATCACCACCGACGGCGGACGCGGACGCGAACGGACGGCTATCTGCAGGAGCGCTGCGGTGCGATGCGGTGCGATGCTCTGCAACGCGCGGTCATGGAATCGTGCAGGCGGAATCGCCGAACGCTGGGCCGTGGCTGAGCTGAACGATTCATGTCTGTCCAGTGTTGTAGCAAAAGGACTCCAGGGGGAGAATCTAGCCTTGGCAGGATATCAGTATGCTTTCGAAATGACACGCGGCAGTCATGACAATTACGATGATGAGATTGATAACGAAAGATATGACGTCCCAAAACTGAGATATGCACATGTAATGAAACCAAGCTGCTTACACAGCCTTCCCTATCCCTGCCCTCCAACACCGTCAAAGATGAGGTATAATTCGTGAAATCATCAAAAAAACCGCCTGCGCGCAACATTTGTTCTAATGCATCTAGTCTTCCACGACCTAGTAGTCAAAGCGGTCCGGCAGCACTATTGGAGCAATCAGACTCCAAATGTACATGCCGTAGCACGCCCACGCGCTCAAGATCTTAGCCCAGCTGGCCCAATACGTGCGGCCGACGGCTACGAAGCCGTCGTTCTCTTCGGTCGGGTCAAAGTTCATTGTGAGCAGCGTAGCGACCCAGCACGTGGCCAGCAGGAAAATGACGTGGAACAGGGTGTAATTGTACTGAGTGCTGTTGCGCTCGTCGTCGCGGTTCGCATTACCGTCGTCATCCTCGTCGTCCGAGTCGTCATCATCGAGGGCACTTGCAGGTAGACTGCCGCTCTCGATGGCAGCGCGAAGTGCGGCTTGGCGCATCTCGCGGCGACTCTCAGGTTGCTGCGTGACGAGGCCGTGTTCGTAGTCATCAGTGTCGAGTTTCTGGTACGAGTTGCCTTGAGATCCGAGCGCAAGACCATACGTTGCGGCGCGGGTGGTGGTGTACGCAACCGTGACAAAGGTGACAATGGCGCCAATGACGATGCTGGCCCGACGGGTGCCGCGGGCGCGGATCAGAGGGTTGCACTTGTGGTCGTCTGGTTCCATGCCAACGGCAGACAGTGTTAAGTAAGTGCAGTAAATGGCGACCATGGCGGACTGGGCGAGTCCCGCACGCGAGTTGACTTCTTGGATCATGGGGTGGACTGAGATGATGGACGCAATCAAAAAGAGGACGAGGTTGACCGAAATGGCGGCCTGGTTCATCGAGCATCCCCCGTGGGCAAAGTAGATGTACATAACGATGGTCATGGCAAACGACGCCAGGTACATGGACAGGGTCGAGCCAATCAGCATCCACGTCCAGACCTTGGATCCGGTAGTCTCAATCTTGTCTTGACAATACTCGGCCCAGTTGTGCGCAAGGTCGACCAGGAGCACGAGACCGAGCAGCAAGAAGAGCACAGCGCCAATCACGGCCAAATAGCTGCCCCAGGAAACGAAGAAGCCTTCCGGAATGAAGAAGCTGACGACGATGAGCCCCAGCCAGGCGATGATCTTTGGTCCCCAGAAGCCATTTTGGATGGGCGCACGGCCGTCCTTGGAAGTCCGCACGCCGAGCAGGATGATGGCCAGGATGGCGTGAAATACGCCGAGAGCAAAGTTGAACCGGTGCACCGCGACGTATCCGTAGCATTCCTTTCCGTCGCATTTGAAGTCCATGTAGTCGAGCGTCAGGTGTTGAAGTTTTTTAATGGCCCAGTCAGTGAGCATAATCCAGGATACGATCGAGTTGACGAGGAGGATGAGCGCATATGCGATACGGGTTGCCATGCTAGGGTATGTTTAGCAGCAGTCGAATGGCGGTGTAGATTTGACTGCTTTACCTGTTCTGACATTTCCCACACGCGCTGCAGACAGCACCGCAGGTTGCGGCGCCGCAGCACGACGCGGCGAAGCTGGCAATCTGTGCGGGAGTCAGTCTGGCGCTCGAAGGCGGTGGAGTCGACGTACAGTGCCGACGCCGGGCACGGCAAGCATCGGGAGAGAGAGCAGGGCGCCCATGGTGTGTGTGGTGGATGGACGGCAGCGCAGTGGTGATGGTGGAGAAGGTTGCGATGCGATGGTTACGCAAGTGAGGTCAGCCTCCGGAGTAGGTCGGTGGTGAAGTGCCGCAGCGCCCAACGGCTTGGCGCAGCGCAAAAGACGTTGCCGGTCATGACGTGGACCCTGGGCCGGTGTGGGGGAAACGACATGCCCAGGCTGCGTGTCCACTGCTAGTCGCAGGTCCCTGAAGCTGAGCCTGACTGAGCCCAGTGTGCGTGCTCCCGCGGGACATCGTGATCCAATCTCCTGTTTGATCCATTCCAATTCAATCCCACTCGCAGCAATAGGAGGCCCTATACCTCTCCACTCGCGACTCTATGATTCCTCGTCTACTCTCTCACCGCTTGCCCGCGCGGCTCTGATCGTCCTCGACCTCTTTTGCTTATCTGCATTCCGCCCACCTACGAAGGAAGTCTCGGCTCCCTGTCACTTATCGCTGGGCACGGAGACTTGCGGATCAGCTGAAACTCAATGCGCCCTTGGACTCTCCAAAGTTCTGGTCTCCGTCAACACATCATCCTCGCGCCGCAATGATCACAGAAACGCTGGGCGAGCAGAGTCACCGCAAGCTGCGCGTCCTCTCCGTCGTCGCCGCGACGTCGGTAGCGCTGGCCTGCGGGACAAACGTAATCCAATCCAACTCGGACCCATTGCGCTTCGCCGACAGTTGCTGACGCCTGTCCAGTATGCCTACTCAGCATGGGCACCGCAGTTTGCCGATAGACTACAACTATCTGCTACGCAGAGCAACCTCATCGTAAGAACCCGCGCCGTTTGCTCCTTACAAATATAATACTGAGACGGGTTAGGGCGTTGCTGGCAACATCGGCATGTATGCCTCGGGAATCCCAACCGGCGTGCTCGTCGATCGCAAAGGTCCACGGCCGGCAGGCTTTTTGGGTTCGATTCTGATATTCGCCGGATACTTTCCTCTCAAAAGAGGTATGCTACCAATGGTACATGTTGCGGGGGGGAGCTAACGCACGCTAGCCTACGACAACGGACCAGGTTCCATGAATATGTTTCTGCTGTCGTTTTTGTCTTTTCTGACTGGATTGGGAAGTTCCGCTGCGTTTTCAGCAGCTCTCAAGACTGGTAGGCACTTTTTTTTTTTGGCCATCGTGGCACTTCTACTTCTCCGCTGACGTTACCAGCTGCTACCAATTGGCCAAACCACCGCGGCACGGCCACTGCCTTTCCATTGGCCGCCTTTGGTCTTAGTGCGTTCTTCTTCACGACCATCTCCCGTGTCATATTTCCCGGAAACACGTCTGGTCTTCTCATGTTGCTTGCTTGCCTCACTTTCGGCATGGCCTTTGTGGGCACTTTTTTTCTCCAACTCCTTTCTCCACAATCCGCCTCGTACTCCGCCGTGCCCACAGGAGAACATGCGGTCGCCACTCATCGTCCGAAAAAGTCGAGGGAAAGCGATTTCTTCAGTGGTCTCCCCGACGAAGGTGAGCGCAGAAATCTCTTTTTGTCCACACTCCTTCGTACCCCTTGGGCGGCTTCCAACCCCGACGCCACAGATCAGGAGGCGCCCATTATCCCGAGTAGCAGTATGGCATCCGAGACCACATCCCTTCTATCTGACTTGACTGCTTCCGATGAGAGTGAATCAATCAGCCAGGTGACTGAAAGCGAAGTCGAAGACGAAAGCTCACATCGAACAGGCATTTCGGGCATGACCTTGATGCGTACTTTGACGTGTTGGCAGCTTTTTACCGTTCTGGGACTCTTGACTGGAATAGGATTAATGACCATCAACAACATCGGCCACAACGTAAGAGCATATTGCCGGTTTGGGAAGTTACACTGACCCAATCAGACCACGGCCCTCTGGTCACATTACGATGACAGCGCCTCCAAGGAATTCATCTCGCACGCCCAACTCACGCAAGTGTCAATCATTTCTGTAGGCTCCTTCCTCGGTCGTCTCGGTTCTGGAATTGGCTCCGACTTCATCGTCAAGCAGCTTGGTCTTTCCCGCTTTTGGTGTCTGATCATCTCCGCTTTAATCTTCACCGTCGCCCAATTCGTTGCCATGAACATCGAAGACCCAAATCACCTGTGGATGCTGAGCGGCCTGACCGGACTCGCCTACGGAGCCCTTTTTGGCGTCTTTCCTTCGATTGTTGCCGACGCCTTCGGCGTGCACGTCATGACCCAAAACTGGGGTTTCATGACGCTTTCTCCAGTTGTCAGCGGCAACATTTTCAACCTCTGCTACGGTAGCATCTACGACCATCAATCGGTCGAGCTGGAAAGCGGCGAGCGCGAGTGCACAAAGGGATTGTCATGCTATCGCGGCGCGTACGGCTTCACCTTTGCGGGCAGCCTAATCGGCTTGCTTCTGATTTTCTGGACGATCCACCACGAGTACAAAGTTAGGAGGAGGAGGCGCGAACAAGCCAGCCGGTTTGAGCATGCGGAGTGAGTACGACGAAACTGAGTTGTCTTGGATAAGGGGGACGCGCGGGGGTTGTGATGGATCGCGAGGCCGGTGGCACTGACACTTCCAGTGACGCGTAACGAGAGGCGCCGTCTTACATACTACGAGCTTCATCAGCACCTTCGAAGCAGTAGCAGTAACCAGCACTGCTCACCAGCCAGCGTTGCCGCAGATCCAATGCCGTCATCCCCGCCGCCGTCACTGTCGCCGCGTTCGCCGACGCTATTCTCTGGTTACGCCGAGGTTGGATTTTTGTTTTTCGTGCATCATCCTGCTTCGTTCTCTCCGCTGATAGATTCTCCCTGTTGCTCCTGTTTTTGCCCTGCGTTTTACCTGCTTGCCTGCGTGGGTGCGCTGCCTTGCATTTCATAGAAGGTTGGGCGCGATCGGTGTCTTGCTTGTTCTGTCTCAACTTCCATCTCCTACATATCTGGATTCCCGGCAGATATGATCTGCGCATTTAAGTTTTACTGTGTGTATGGTACGAGTAGTGTCTTTTGCACTCGCGCAAGGATATCACGGCGCCGATTTTATGTTGACGCTTCCCGGGGAAGGCCACACAGCTACGTACCGGACATAAGATGCTTCATAGAACGGGGCACGGGAATGACAGGAGTCTATTTTGTTCTTGTGCCTTTCGTTCTCGCTGTTCTGGTTTTTTTGGTCTTGCTTGCGCGGAACGAGCCAAGATGCCTGGGGTGTTGTTTCCGGTACCTTGCCTTGAGATCTGTGGGGGTTCGGCCGAGACTGGATCAAGATAGGGGAGAGAAGAGCGGGCGAGGTAAATGGCGATCAAGGTACGTCACCGGCCAACCATAATGGAGTGGAGTGGGACGTGCGGTGGCTCCGGCGTGACGAGATAGCCTTTGCATTGCTTTGCGGCGTAAGGATCAGCGGCGCTGGAAGCCGTTTGTTCGGAATGAATAAAAGCTTCAAACTCACGTCGTGATCGATCGTCCCTGTGCATCGGTCCAGGCATGAGGGCGTTTGTGTGCCGGTGGTGGGCTGCTCGCCAGCGAATGAATCGTGTGCGGTTGCTGCTCCTAGAGATGAAGGTGGCTATAGACGGGTGTGTGGACGACGAGTCGCCCATACTGACTGGCAGCTTGGCCGTTTGGCTCGCGCCATGTGAGACCTCGTCCACTCCGAGCACTCGAACTCAGAGTTGCTCCTTCCTTCGGTCCTCCTTCTCTCGCCCCAACTCTTCCGCCTCACGCGATGCTCATGTCCTGCGCCCCTTGAAAGTCTACCAGTCCCGTCATAGGTAGCTAGCCACTACATACTCACATCAATCCATTCTCCAAGCAAGTGTGCGCGTGAGCTCAACTTCACCTCTCGCATCCTGCTCGCCTCCCTTCTCCTTTTGCGTCCCTTTTGTCTTGGATCCGTGTGCTACACAGAGCATGTGGCGTTCTGAACCCCACATACATCCCCCGTACGTCGCTCGCAACCACGGAGCACCCACCTCTGCTTGGCCAGCGAGCACTTTGGGCGCGTGCAACGCGAGGAGGCAGGGTGCGTGGGCGTTCGCCGGCCTGGGTGGCAGGGCATCTGCCATCGGCGCGCCCCTGCAACCGGTCAGTGACGGCGAGGGAGCGAGCGCAGTGAAGTGACCGCCGCCCGCCAACAAAGAAGCCAACCGGTCAACGGCGCCCGTATGTATCTACTCTGTGACTGAGACCTGAAAGACGGGGCGGATTGGGCTAGGCCTGCGCTCGACAGACGAACGAACCGATGGCTGGATGGCTGGCGTAGTTCGTGGGGGTTGGATTGGATTGGCTGGCATGAGGCGTTTGTTCCCGTCCTCCCTTCGCCCCTTTGACACAGAGGTTGCACGGGTGGTACGACGGATGTGGGTGGTGGAGCTGGTGGATGGATGGATGGATAGATGGAATGGTAACACTGTTGCTGACGCTATTGCCACCACTGATGCTGCTTCTGCTGCTGCTGCTGCTGCTGCTGCTGCTACTGCTGCTGCTACTGCTGCTACTATTACTATCAGTGGTTGGTTGGCTGCTGATGACAGCTACAGAGGCTAAGTGTACAGTACGTGTGCGGATGCCCCTTGTTTTATTTTCCGCTTGTCCTCGATTTGGGTTGAATGCCCTTTTTCTGATTCCGGTAGAACATCCACGTCCGCCGTCGCTTCGCCCTCCTTTTCCGTCATCTTCACTCCACCATCTCGAAATAGTGGGCAGATCACTTGGGAGTGGGGGATGGAAAGGTGGTTGGTGAATGGATGACTCCCTGAAATGATGGATGAAATGAGGCTTGCTGAAGATGCTGTGCTCGCGTCGCCTCAGTTGAGTCGGTCTATCAGTCTGGTCATATGCATGCCTTCCTGTGGGAGAGAGGAAATGCAGTATAGTGGTATGTTGGTCGTCATGAGAGGTCAAAGAAGGGGGCAGCTTTTCTCTATTGGCCGCCTGCCTAGCCTTGGATGCTAAAATGATCGACTGTCGAGTATTCTCCTACTTTACAAAGATGGTATAGATGTCATGTAATTTACAGCGACGCGCAGCTTTTGTGTGGCGGTGGTGGTTGTGGCTGCAGCTGTTCACGTCGGTTGCCGCTGCCATGTGTAGTCGTCAACTTTGACAAGCTGCCGTCTCCCGCGCCGGTGCAAGCTCCAGACTTCGAGTCCAAGCCACTCTCATTGGCTGTATGGATCAGATTCAATGTTCTGCGCTCATTTTGGCGGCAAATGAATCCAACTTCGACTGTGTCCTGTACGCCTGGTCGCGTGAGGACGCTCGAGGCGGTGAGGCTTGAGTTACTTGACATCGGCCTCTTCGTTTCAAAAGGTGCAAAGCCGTCTGAATCGGTCTGAGAGTGCTGAAGAGACGCGAGATCGGTTGCGTTTATGTTTCCGGGTACCTGATTATCGTGCTCTCAAGTGATGCAAAAAAGGTCGACCGCAGCTGCGGTTGTAGTTTATGGTTTGCGGCAACGACTTTTGCGTCGCGACTGCTCCCGACGTCGCGTCCTCCATATCTTCCGGAATGACTTCACCGCCAACAAACTTAGTATTATCATCACCACGCCAGCGCGACTTTGACCAATTCGCCTGGGCCAGTGCCTCCTCTTCTCACCAAACTCCTGCCGCGCTCAATCACCCACCATGATCTCCGCATTACGCGGCAAAGGGCTCAAAATTGGCTACAGGACCGCATCCGGGCTGTCCGTCTTCCTCTTCATGCGCGATTCGGTCGTCGAAGTCACAAACGTCCACGGACCGTCCATGGCGCCGAACTTCAACCCCGACTTCCATGAGACCGGCCGCATGGACTGCGTGCTCTTCAACCGCCTGCTCGACCCCCGCTTCTTGCGCCGCGGCGACGTCGTCTCGCTGTGGGCCCCGCACAAGCCCGAGCAACTGAGCATCAAGCGCGTCATCGGGCTGCCAGGCGATATGGTTATCGTTGGGCGCAGGCCGAATGGTAGGGCTGGTGGCGAGGAGCAAGGCGTCAGTTGGGGCAGAGTACTTGTGCCGTGGAATCATGTATGGATTGAGGGCGACAATTGGAGGGAGAGCGTGGATAGCACCACTTTTGGCCCAGTGAGTGGTTCTGAGAAGGATGTTCGAGGCTTATCGCTGATAGCTCTATGTTAGGTACCCATGGGCTTGATCAATGGCCGCGCAGAGTATGTCGTATGGCCTCCTAGTCGATGGGGCAAGGCTTCGAACGCAGAGTCAGACTTCAAGCCTCGGTCGAAGGCAATTCCGCCAAAAGTTAAGCCGACGATTCCGAAGGAGTTTTTAGATTGAAGATGGACATTTAAGGGTCAATAAGCTCGTGATAAGGCTGTCATTGAGACTTGAAGGAATCGACTTGCAACCCCATGCTCACTTTGAATGGCGCTCAGAGATGCCAATAGGTCTGACAGACATCATATACGCGTCCAAAAGTCCTTCCGTTCTATTGGCCTTGGATCTGTGCGGTCTGGATCATGTCAACGGCATGAAGATGCCAGATCCAATGCTAGAAAGGCACTACCATGTCGCAGGACTGTAGATAGACAATCCGCGCGCCATGCTCAGATTCACATGCACGAGGCAGAGGCATGCTGAGATCGACCTGTTGCCAAAGCGACTATGGAACTCGGGATGGATCTGCTCTGCGCGGTTCATCACTACGCCCGCATGGAAAAGGTCAATTTTTGCCTGCCTGGACGGACGAATGGAATTTTCCTGCAGGAGGTGCAGGGTAGCAAAACCTCGCGCCCACTTGTCATTTACTCAAGTCGATCAGCTGTAATACACGCTCTATATCTAACCCGCATCTCGCTTTCACTTCTTGGCTTATCGAGCCGCACTGTCGTTGCTCGGGGAAGGCGAGGGCCACTTCCCACGCTGATTGCTCTGCTGGTTTGGTTGTGCAATTTCGCAGTGGACCCCAAGAGAAGCGGAACCGCCACCCATAACTTTTCACCATGGGTGAGCCCAATTTACTCCAACAATGTTGCACAAAGCAAACTGCAATAGACACGCTGTTAATGGCTCTCATGGTCGCACAGCTCACTTCTTGCTCTGTTTTCCTCCAGCCTTTTCGACAAAGGCAGGATTTGGCTTCAGCCATTCAAGCTACTTGCCCATCATCTCGTCCAGCGAATACGTTCGGTTGCTCTCGAAGTCATGGATGATGGTTTGACAGACGTCTGGAATGACTCAGATGGGTTGGACGACACGGCAGACGTGTGGGACGACTCGCTGTGGAGTGAAGCAACAGCTTTTTGGAATACCAGCAGCCCAGGGCAAAAAAGAATGAAAGAAAGAAAGAAAAGCACAGAAAAGAATCCTGAGTAACCCTCCGAATATCGACTAGAAAGCTCCCAAGTCAAGGTTGAACGACATCACAGTCGAACTAACACTGGACCCGGTGCCTGGATAGTTCCACGTCATCGACGTAGATCAGAGAAAAGTTATCAATGCTCCAACAGAACCCTTTAGCTACGTCTGCTTGAGTCACACACGGGGCGATGCTCGATAATTCCAGGCCACAAGAGACAGCATCAAACTCGAACAGGACGGAGCACTGAATAGGCTCGCAAATCCAGAGGAAACTGAGCGCCTGGCGCCCAAGAGTCCCAGCGACGACGACTCGGGACACTATGGCTGCTTGTCAGCATCCTGGTTAAAAAAAACACATTTGAGCGGACCGAATCTGCATTGTACACGACTGGGTAGAAAAATAGCTTCATTCTGAGGAAATGGGTCGCATTCACAACCACGCGCTTTTCACCCTTATCGCCTGTGATGGCAGAGACGCCAGATACGGGTTTTGTTGTGGTAATTTTTTTTTAAACCTTTCAATGACCTAAAGAGCCGAGTTTTCGTTGCCCCTAGTAGGTTACATGATATAATCTCCAAGCCCACTGAATTGGGTGCCTCCGACTTCGACTATTTAACCCGATCGGAATGGTTAAAACACGGCTGGACATACCAAGAAGCTTTCCTGTGTCTCCGCATGGTAATATTCGCTGTGAAAGGCGTCATCATTGAATATGAGAGGGAAGCAGAATTACCACAAAAGAGCACAAAAGTCTGGAGATCCAGAGCAGCATCAGTGTCTCCCATTTTTCCACGGCGCCATCGACTATTGTCCTGCTGTCGAAAACTACACAGCAAGATAACTGGGACTCCAGAGCACTATCATCAACGCGTGTTCTGGCATTTGCAGCCACCTCTTGGACAAAAATCATCAATTTGGCGCATCGAGGAATTATTTTACAAACGCTACGCCCTGGCTACCAAAGGGAATTAACAGAGAAAAGAGATCTGTCAACAGATCGGTCATCTCCCCAAGCTGGTTCTGGGCTTCAATGAAGGGTCTCACTACCTTCGCTCGAGTCCTCCCAGCCCTTGCTGTCGCATCCTAGGCATTCGTCCACAGCGATATACATGAAAATATCTCCCTAAGTTACTCAAGACCTAGGAATATCCCTTTCTCGCCCACTGATCACAAATATCACGCCCTAGTAGAGGTGGCACTTCATGCCTACGAGCACGACTCTATGCTATGTAGGTCGCGTGATGGCATGTGGAACTGCACGAAATTCTGTCCCCAGAAATTAGGATTGGAGGAATTTGTCTCTAGGTTCCATTCATACATGAAATTCTGGGCGCACTGCCGTGGAATAGATTTTGACTCTCGGAGACGACGTCTTCGACTTCACAACGTTGTGGCACTACTGCTATGGAAAAGATCCGGAACCTTAAAGGGCTCTCTACTTCAGAGAGTTTTCGAACCAATAGAAAGCTCTTGCCTCAATGCCAGGACGCGTCCTAGCATACTCATGGACCTCTTTTTTGCAAGTTGGCCCTATGTGGAGCGACGGGAATTTCCAAATCTTCCGTGAGCATGAAATTGTTGGTGCTGGTCGCTTGGATAGTGCAAAGGCATTCGACGTTCCAACAAAAGAGACCAGGATCTGATCGGTCGCCGCTTGCCTTGACCTACTCCGTTTTCTGATTCTCCATGGTCACGGATTGGGAGATAATAACATTGTCCACCCTAGTGGGGTTAAGCCTGATCCAATCTTTCAACCCTTCAGATATTCCGTAACTCCGGGGGATCAGTCTGATTTGTTCATTGGGCCCTCCCAACTTCATCCGGTGGTCAAATTCGATGGACTCTAGCTACGAAAATGGGATTTCTTGCGTTTTGAAGGCCAAATTTTTTTTTAAGCCAAAAAATGCTTTTACAAGCGTCTTGCTTTCGGGATTATCAATCTACAGAAATGGCCGACAAGAGTGTATCAGAAGAAGTACACCGTTGTACTCGAATGAAGCAATCGGGTGTGATCGAGGGCAGAGGACTACGCGTAAGTCCACGGCATCATGTCATTCGGTTTGAATTATGAACAGTATTCTATCGGGCAATAGACACACTACGGTCAAATTGGTGTCGTGCGGAGACTCGCTGATCTTTGAGTTTTCCACAGCGCGTAATATCTGAGTTCGCAAGCTTTCGGAGGGCGCAAAGATTTTTTGACAGAAAACTTGCAATCGAAACGAGATGTCTGCCATTACGAAGATGAACCAACAGTTTGAAAAAGCCGGCAGCTGTCTCGAATGATGGCTCAAATATCACCATAACAACAGAGTTATTTCGTTAGGTCTGCACACCTGATGGATATCGACCAGACTCAACGACTGCCTTCATTTTCCGCGGGTTCCTGATGCTCACTCCGTTGCACCGAACAAGTTCCCGAATTACTAATAGCCCAGACTACTGTACATTACAGACGTCTCGCGTCAACTGCCCGGTCAAACATGGCCAAACCTGGAAACATGAACACGACCACCATGATCATCAAGACGCCAACGATCCATAATATCACCCCCACGACCTCCAATTTTGCCGAACAGTTCTGCTCTTCGACGGCTGAATAGTCTCTGTCTTCCACTGGGGCCAATATTTCATCTATCGCGGCTTCCGTCTTGTCGTTTTCCCCCCCGCCCTCTTCTCCCAGCCGTTCTTCTTGTTTTCGAATCTTTTCTTCAAGCGCCTGTATTTGTGCATCCCGCGCTGTGATCTGGCAATATTTCTCCTCGACCGCATTTTGGAGCTTTGCCGCGCTGATCTCCAGATCTCGCGAGCGGAGCAGCTCGCGTTCCAGGGTTTCGTTGACGGTACTGTAGGCGAGAATGACGGCACGGTGTGCGTTGAGCAGTACCTCGTAGCGCTGGACCGTGACGGCGAGCGCGGGAGACTGGCTTGAGCTGTTACTGTCGTCATTGTTGTTGTGAGTGGCTATAGCCATCTCTACATCTAGTATTGAGGGATTTGTATCCTTGACGAGAGATGAAGCGGGGCTTGGAGAGCGAGTCCTTGTTGATGAGTCTCCGAAGTTGTTAGTCTTGGGAGGGGCAGGATTGGCTAGGTCGAATGCATCAGACAAGGTTGTTTCTGAGCTGACGGATAACCTTCTCAATGTGGTTGCGGGTGCTTCGGTGCTGGGAGCTGCTACTCGTAAGTGTTGTGGATACAGCTTTGGGATGTTGCTTACACATTTCGCAGCAGTATTTCGGAGGTGCACCGCTTGGTATGTATACAGCAACTTCTGGTTTCCTCCGCGAGACGCGCAAACTTTGAGGGCGCGATGATGGTGTTTGTCGAGGGAGAGAGTAGTATGGTGGCGGTGGTGAGCGCTGCTCATAAAGGTACTCCATTCCCATGGTCTCGTAGACAGATGCCACTTGCGCTTATAAAGAGGCGATTATTTTGTTTGAGAGCTGTTGAATGACCCCTAATACTTGGTTCTTGGAAGCAGGTCCTTAGTACCAACTCTTACGACAGAAAATGTTGTGAACGACTTGAGGGAGGGGCTCAGTGACGCCTTTTTGGGCAATCGCTATTGCAACGAGGAAATCGACTGCGAAAAACACCAAGTTGACTCAAATGTAAAAGGCTCAAGACTGTGTCGACCGCATAAAATGGTACCCGTACATGGCAAACAACAACACCACCTGGGATGACATATATACCAAGCTTATAAAAATAATCAGGGCATGAGGAAAAAGCCTCGCACCGCGCCGGGAGTCCGCGTCAGGTGGATGCTGTCTTCTTTGGCACTCGGATGTGGTGGAACCCACGAGGGCCAGTCTGCCTGCATGTCTTATTGGTGGAAGGGTGGCACACCTCCCAGGAGACGAGTCGGCGGAGTTTAGTTTTCGTTGACGCGTCCGCCCAAACGAGACGGAACGACCCCACAGCCAGCAGCAAGGAACGTCGAGCAAAAAGCACTTTATTTTTTCAAAATCACAAGCGGAACCGCGTTTCTGCTTGGAACTTTAATCTGACCGGGTATCTACTGCTGCTGACCGACTCTTTTTTGGGGCGACGCGTTCGCCTTGCCTGCTTGCCTGTCAGGGACGCTCGCGAGCCCCGTCGCAGACTGCGACATCTAAGAACGAGATGCCGAGATCTGGATCGTCGGGACGCGCTAGCCTTCGATGCGTTTTCTAGCGGTTCCCGTATTCTGCTCGGGGGCGGGGGAGTAAAGGACAAAATTGAACAACTTGTTTGCTGGTGAAAGGTTGCGTTGCATGATCGATGCAGCAGCGCCCCCCAGCTAACCTTGCCGACCACCCAACCCTCCGACCAACCGAACTGAACCGACTTGAGCCAGCATATACGGGAAGTCGAGACCCTGCCTTCCTATCTGCTTTTGGTCGCCTGTCGTATGGCTCGGCGCTGAGGTCATCGTGGGGACAACCCCTTTTAGCCGGCCACATGCGTCCACGAGCAGTCCCCAAAACAAGGCTGAGCGCACGTTAGCCGCAAACGCCGCCCCACGTTAGGCATAGATCAAAGGACTAAAAATGGAAAAGAGCAAAGAGGACAGCAAACGATGGCCCATGGAAGTGAGTGGTAAGGTGGTGAAGAGGCGTCGAATGGTGGCGGCGTTTGCTGGCGCTCGCGGCGGCGTTTTGTTGGTGCAACAACGGGCCCGCAGCACACATTTGGGGGGCCGCAAAACGACATGCGATGCTGCTGCTACTGCTGCTGTCTTTGGTTATTGTAGCGCACGTAGGTAGCAAGAGCCAAGTCTTTTCGGCCTTCGCCTCTTCACCTCATTTGAAGCTGCAGCTTCCGTCGTCTATCCTCCGCTTCATCGTCTGACAGGTGCGCGCGCTGGCAGCTGTCACCATCCAGATACCACATGTTCTCTCGCCTTTGGCTTTCGCCTCGAGCCAGCCTCCAAGGCCTCAATACGAAGATCCGTCATCGAGGCGTCGTCAACCAGCCCTTCCCGCCCGACGAGACAGGGAAACCGTCATTCTCAGGTAAATTGAACACTGAACGCTTTTGGGGGTCTGATGTTTAGTTCCTATTCCCCGGGCCTCGTGGAGCGGAGCGAGAGCGCCAAAGCGTAGGCGCCAACAAAAGCAAACTTTTTTCCTCTGAATCATCTGCCCTTTTGCTTCTCTTGTGGTTTATTTTGGGCGCAAATCACTCGACCAACTGCCACGCCCGCAATTTCCCGTATGAACTGATTTGAATTGATTGTACGGACAAGATAAGAGCCTATAGGGCTCGAGACAGCTGACCTTATCTCCATAATGGTGTGCCAGCTGTGATGGTTTGATTCGGTGCCTCCAGATTCTCCTTCTATGGCTTTTTGGTGTTCCCCTGAGCATTTTTCCGACCAAGGAAGTTGAGGGAACGAGGCACTGTGGCCAAGAGTCCGTTATCAAAGTTTGCAAAAAGAAGTAAGAAAAGCACTCATATTGTCTTTCGGTCATCGCATCTCGACATCGCTCATGTGTGTTGCTAATTCGGTCTTCACGGGCATTCTGCCAGTAGTAATTCCTAGCCACCTATCAACCTGCCTAAGACTATGACACTCTGGACTCCATCCAAAGAGGTGACCTCCATGAAGTGACAACCTGAGACTTCGGGGAGCAGCTTCCCGAAAGTTGACCAAATTGAGAAAGTTTGCATGTGTCGCATTGAGGGACTCGGCTCGAGGCTGCGTCGCTGCATTTGGACCATATACTCTGTTTGATTCACTCGCCGTAATGGCCCTTGGAGAACAATTGGTGCGAGGCTAAGTCACTTCAGCGACCCCAGGGTGAAGTAGTCAGGCTGGACGTGATTTAGGTCACAGTTTCTCATATCAAGCTCCCTGAGACTATCGTTGTCGCCGCCGTCGCTCTGAGCGTAATGATTATGTGGAGCTGAAGACAAGGGTTCTTCCATATTATACTGGGATTTTGGAAACTCAATCAAAGCGCTATTCCAGCCGAACGGAGCCTTGAATAGAGGCGAGGGGTGCTGAGCAGGTGCCAGCAGGGGTCCACAATTCGCATTTCCGTCGCAGCGGACGACAAAAGAGACGAATAGGCCTTGTCCGGATGGAATAGTCGATTTCTGAAAACGTCCTGACCCATTCCGTGCGGTGTCATTTGTGCACATAGATGTTTGACTTTCCAAGGCTTTTTGAGCTTAAAAGCAGGCGTGACCGGACAAAAGCTGCAAAAGCAACGATACGATCGGGATCTTGCTTTTTCAAGTGTTTGCCCACATCCCCATTGAGCAACTCTCCACACGAGCGAGATGAAAGAGAATGTTGAGCATCGTCGGCACGTGGATGTCTGCGGAATCGAACTCCGAGCCGGCGTTACTAGTAAACTCGCCCTATAGTAGGGGGATTCGCCACTCGAAACTGCGACGGTCAGCCTCTTAAGAGTATGGAGACGTGATTAAGAGCAGGCAGCCGGTTCCGAAACATTGATAAGTAATCCAGAAGCTCTTTTTGCTTTGCGTGTCCGTGGAATGACCCAAATCTGTGACTCATACTCTTAACTGTTGCCACAGCAGTTTCGGGTTGGCCGTTGAAGAACGCAAGAGCTATATGGATGATTGGAGATGGGAAAAGGGGTTGGTAGTCGTAATCGAAGAAGAAGACGTTTTTCGAGTAGGATACCGCCGCGCTCTCGTAGTGCACCTGTGGACAGACTCTCAAAATGCTGAGATTCGGCCGCCGACAAAGTCTCCTCAGAATCGGTACGTCCATTCATCTCCCCAGAGTCGAAATATGGAGCAATGTAGCTTCATTTTGCAGGGGAGACCCCTGACGGCTCGGACAGACAGAATTCCACAGAATAGCACTTCTTCGTGAATTTGGTCCTAGATCTCTCGCAGAAGATTCAAGAATCGTAATAGGCCAAGACTCAGCCCAGATCTCACCATTCTTGTCATCTTGATTCCGCCAGTCAGCCGTTTAATAGCATTGTCAGGCTGTAGCTTTTCACGTAATGCTATTTGTCGTCGTGGATATTGATTTAGATATTAATATCAATCGAAACAACTGCTTTAGAAGGACGTGGCCATTTGAGAAGCTTTCTGCTTCCATCTGCGCGAAGTCTCTGGATCAGCGTCGCCAGTCAGGTAGCCAAGGAAGGTGAAAGACGGCAGTAGCAGACACTCGAAAATGGATAGTGATTGGTTTATCCTACCTTGGTACTTTCGTCGATATTTCGAGACTGCTTTTGCACCGTAACACTCTCGTCTTAGTCGAACTATTGTAAGCCATCTACCACCAAATGCTGCAGCTAGTGACATGTACGTCGCTACTTGTCCTTGCTGGCCAAAATATCGATAGTACCACGATCATAATCAGCTGAAGAATATATGTTAATAGACTCCACCATTTCTACAGCGGATCCCCCAGCTGACAGCAACACCACACTGAGACATTATCATGCTCGTTCAAATCGTAGTTTTAGGCCAGATTTTTCGTTCGAGTGTGGAATTTGAGAGACGAAAGTTTTCAGATCGATTCGAAATTCCGAAAAAAATCTCTGCTTGTGTCCGCGTCCACTTCACGGCTTTCTACGTTTCTCTGCAATTCCAGCACGGTACTGGCGTCGAGATGGCGCGGATCCCCAACGCGGAACAGCAAGGTCGAGGCCCCTTGTCCTCGGTCGGCATATCGTCTGTGATTGGGCCAAGATTCTGTTTGTAGGTTATTCCGTTGGTGCATTTCCCTACTGGTCTCATGAAATCTGGGGTGTGCAGTGGAGTCGATCCCTGGGCCCAGATTTTTACCTTTCTTTTCAAGTACTTGCCATTTGAAAGTTTGATGCTCCGACGAGTCTCGTCGAGGCCAAAATTTTGCCATTTGTAGTCATTTCTCATTAGTTTCGTTTGTTGATCAAACTTAGAATGAAGCTCCAAAATTGCTTTCGCTGGACCGCTCTCGTAGCGCAGATTCGCAACAAATGTCTTCAATCGTGCCCGGCATGATGGTCTCCGATGGGGAGGTCGACGCTCAACGCGCGGTGAGCTTCACCGATGCGACTGCTTATTCGGTTTTCTGTGTTCAGCATTCGGGACACCATAAGAACATGGGGCAGATGATCTCTGAGCCCGGGTGCCTCCGGCGCAAGGTTGAATATCTCTGATTTGGCATTTTACCCTACAGCAAAATTCCGTCGGATCCATGGATGCCTTAGAAGGCTTTGCAAAGGCTCCAGGCAAACCCAATGCAATGCGATGGCCATCGGGACCGGTGATAGTCCGAAGATATCTTGCAAAAGATTGACGGCGGCAGTAGAACGGGGTGGAATGTATTCTTTGAGTCCGAACATGCGTAGATTCCATTGAACTACGGGTAGAACCCTCAGAGACCACTGGTAATGGGTTCTGTCGATTGCCTGAAACATTCGCGCCATTCTCCGTGCTTCGTCGGCACGTTGATAGGGTCTGGATAAATTAGAAAACAAAAAGCGACGGTAGCTGTGTCTAAGAGAGATGATATCTTAAGGTCCTAGGCGCTAGCTCAGCGCCCAGGTGTCTAAGAGAGAGATGACACGGCCGAGATGTTTAACGCGTCCCAAACCGTGGTGTTGACGATACGGCCACAACTTTTACACGAACACTGCTGTGCCGTACCTCGACGTCATCCTGTCCTCTCCCTCTACATGCCCAACATTATCCCGCCTCGTCTGCCAAACCAATGCTCCCACCAAAGCAACCGCAAACGGTCGGCTCTTCCGCCGAATTTGACCCCGAGGTCTTCCTTTCATCATGGACTCCTGACGATGCTCTCCTCCAAAATGATAACCTGTGGAGCTCTATTTCCAAGGCTTTCAAGCTGCCGCCATCCGACAGATACGTCTACCGCGCCGTCGCGGCCGTGACGCTCGAGCAGGTGCAACACGCCATCGGCTTTGGCGGTGCACATGGTCTCCATGGGTGGTATGTTGATGACGAGGGGAAAGAGGTATGCCAGCTTCCAGAAAGAAACTCAAAATCCCCTAATAAGAAGTAATTCCAATGCCAATTTGCATACTCTCCAGATGCCTCCTCCACCCGCCGCAGACATAGCAGCATACACCTCGATCTTTTCCTCGTCAACCTCGACCGCCTCCGCCCTGCGCGCTCTGGCTTCCAATGCCAAAAAAGACACGCTGCGTTCCGCCGTCGCATCGCACCTGCAATCGCATCTCCACGTCTCTGCTTCATCATCCACACCACCCCTCACCCTCGCCCTCCCCAACAAGCGCAAACAACCCTTCGCCAATCCATACTACGACTACTGGGCCTGGTCTTGCCGGGCGCTCGAATGGTGCGGGCCGGTCCCCAGCACCGAGCGGACCCAAATCTCGCACCACGTGCTCCCAGTCTTCTATCACCATTTCGGCTGCGTAGTGCCCACCTGGGACGCACTGGCGTTGGTGCAGCAGCTGGCAGCGCATGCGCCGCCGCAGCCGAAACCAAAGGGCTGGCCCGGCCGCGGCGTGCTCGAGATAGGCTCGGGCAACGGCTATTGGGCGCTGCTGCTGCGACGCGCTGGGTTGAATGTCACGGCTGTCGATAATCTGCATAGCGAGTGGCGCACCACGTGGATTGGAGATACGATTTACGAAGATGGCATCAGATACTTGAAGCAGAACGGCGGCGCTAAAGACAAGATTCTGCTGCTGGTGTATCCGCAGGTGGGTGCGGATTTCACGGGCAAGGTGCTGCGGGCGTACGAGGGAGACTATATTGTCGTAGCGGGGACGCAGAATCACAACGGGTTTACGGGCTTCCAGACAGAGACCATTGCCGAGTGGATGGCACGCGAGAAGAGGGATTATGAGCGCGTTGCTCAGGTGCCTCTGCCGAGCTTCCCGGGCAAGGACGAAGCCTTGTTTGTCTTCGTTCGGACAAGAAGTGTTTGAAGAAATGAAGAGGATCAATTTGAGACTTAATCTGTGCAAAGAAAGCATTGATATCTAGTCCAAGGGGACTTCAATGCTATCGTCGGGCGGGCCATCAACCACCTCGCGGCACCACTCCACTATCGCACACAGTTTCTCCTGGCTACTCCTTGCTTTTAATCCAATACTGGTCTTGGGCCTGACATTATTACGTAAAGTCAGTGGTCGATGTTTTTCCGAGGCATGGGATGCTCGACTCACGGGTTTTCCTTTCTCCTTTTCTTGGACGTCTTTTTCTGGGACTTTTTCTTCCCCTTCTCCCTTTTTATGTTTCCCGAATCTGCACTACCATCAAAGGCTGCTTCGCTCTTGATTTTAGAAGGCCGTTTCCACCAAAAGGGCAAGTCTCGAATCGTTGCCCGCAGCTTGCGCATCATCGACTATGTACGTCAGCGTCGTGTTGTCCCATTCCTTTGCAGGGAGCTACCATGAGCTACGATTGCATGGACTTACCTAAATACTGCTTTTGTCTTTGGCACCACGGGTCTGTTCCATTGCCTAGAAGGTAGGACCAGCAGGAGCAGGAGGAAAATACTTTGGGATGAAATGGAGGTAAGCGTCCATATCCGGTTTATCGACGTTGGTGAAAACAATCTTGTCCATCGGCACGCCCTCGCCCTTCTCTTCGAGCCACATGCGAACCTCACTCAACGCCGCCTCTGCTGCCTTAGCATTAGGGTATCCATATATGTTGGTGCTAATGGGTGGAAAGACAATCGTCTTGCAGCCGTTCTCGAGCGCGACGTTTAGACTCGACCGGTAGCACGAGCGCAGCAGGCACTCGGCCTGGGTCTTGTCCGACATTGCGTACCAGACGGGGCCGGGCGTGTGGATGATGGCGCTGCAAGGCAGGTTGAACGAGTCGGTGATCTTGGCCTGGCCGGTCGCACATCGTACGCCCCAGAAGTCTACAGGAAACGCTTTGCAAGCATTGTAGAGTTTGGGGCCTGCGCATGCGTGTATGGCCCCGTCGATGCCTCCGCCGCCCTGTAGACCGTTGTTGGCGGCGTTGACGATGGCATCGATTTGCATGCTCGTGACGTCGGCGTTAATCAGGCCGACTTTGCTGTTAATGAAGGCATTGTGCTTGACGGCGACATCTCGATGTTCCTCGAGCGCTTGAATTGGCTCGCGGTACGAGGTGGGATCGGTGTAAATCTGCGTGATGGTGGGGACGTCGTCGACGTGGATGTTCTGCAGGCGCGGCATGCCGTCGGCGAGTAGCGAGTGTCGAGGAAATATGCTGCAGTTCGAGTGGCGGCTATGCAGCGAACAGGTTGGTGGCGGCCGAGAAGTCGAGAGTTGAGTGGACTTAGAGAGGAGCAACCGCGATGAGAGAGGTTCACAACAGTGGTCGAGAGCTTAGAGCTTGGAGCTTGGGCCAGCTATGACGCAGGCAAGAGCTGGACGACCGCGACTCGACGCGCCGCTGCCGACGGGATATCTCCCAAAACGGCACTCCACATTCCAATCCATCCGAACTCTCCCGTTCAGTCTCGCACCAGAAACCCCCCTCCCCCCAAAAAAAATAAAAGAAAAGAAGACATTTAATTTCAAGTCACAACGTACGCAGCCAATAGCTCGCTGGACTCTTGCGCTTCGTTACGGCCAAATTCAATGCGCCCTGGCCCACGCATGTACCAAGTTGAAGCTCCGCAACACGATACCTTCGCAATTCCCACGAGCAGCGCTTATTCTCTTTAATTGTCTGCGTCCAAGACATCTCTGGGCTCATGGTAATCGGCTAAACGTTAAACGCCCTCGGCCATTGGAGCATCGTCGCCATGCCATCCCTGCCGTATTCGGCGAGAAAGCGGATCAAATTACCCAGTGCGGCAATGAAAGTAGATGAATTTTTCAGGTCGGGGCTGACCGGTGGGGATGCTTGGTTTATTCTGGATGTATCTTTATAGAAGTCAGACAGATGGATGATGGGTTGGTATCATGGTACTGCAGTGTATCGGTTGGACAGGTGGGCCGGCCATAATTGTCTGTCTAGCCGTCTAGCTGCATAGCGAATAGGTAGAATAGTGTGTAGATTGTGCAGGAAGTCGCTAAGCGCACGATAGAGCTATACCCCTCCTCGTGCATGTGCCATTTGCAAATCAGGACAGAACAGCTGCCCTTAGCCGTCTTAGCGTGCTGCCCTACGCCTGTGTACGGTGTATTGTGCAATATAGACACGGCGAAAGCAGCTTCTCTTCCCTGCCCTCCTCCGCCTCCTATTCCTTCACAAAAACCTGAAGCTGACTTCAGCGGTGTTTGTCATTTGTGACGGAGGATTTACCAAGAACGTGGCCACAGATAACAAGACAATCATGTTGGCTGTCAAACTGGCCCTTGATTTTTCGATTTATTACCTTACCTAGTCTCCACACACGTGCCTGCACAGTTCCAGAGAGAACGAGCATCATTGCTTAATCACGAAGCCGTCATTGAACGACTGTGGCTGTGACGGCAAATTAGTATGTCAATGTCGTTTTATCAAGCAATCTGATTTTGTTGGTTCATGATCCTCTTCGTGTGGAACGTGGCGGCGGCGAATCAGCACTTTCAAGTGCTGTCAAAAACGACATGGACATGGCGCCCGAGGCACCGACAAAGCGCTCTACTGGACCTCCGAGGATTGATGTCGTGAAGATAAAGGAGAAGACATGAGCAGGTAGATCTTCTCCCAGAAGCGAGTGGAGCCAAAGGAAAGGACGCCCGGGCGTCAATGGGCAGCTGTTTGGAGTGCGTGTGGGCGCAGGGGGTAAATGGATCTGTGGAACAGAACACGAAATGCATGGCTGGATGACTGACATGCTGGACAGATGGTATAGACCTCGAATGACTGCTATTCAGCGAAGCGGCGCTCTTCACTATCAAAGCCATCGCCCGGCCGGTCGACCCATCTTCTCTTCCGAAGCCAGAAGACAAAATGAAGGCCAAGATTGATGTGCACAAGGAGTCAGTCTTCTTCTATTTCGTGGCTCATATCACCATCTCCTCATCTCGATGTTTTTGAAAAAGTTTGCGGTGTCGTGTGGTCTCGTTTGGGATAATGGGGCGGCACTTGGTTGATGTGCTGACATGGTTGGGCTTCCTCGCGGCCCGCTACTTGTAGTACACGTGGTGCCCGACTGGTACCGAGAGGTATTTTCCGATACTAGCGGCATGCCGATGCCTAAGTGGGATGTGCTAGGAGCGATGCGCTTCATGTCAGGTCATAGTGAGTGGGCGGAGAATAGAAATATTGCTTGGATTCAGGGCTAATTCGTGCGCGCAGACATCACGCGCAGCGTTGTGTCGGTGTTGAAGCCAGGAGCGCTCGCGTTTTTGCAAGAGGGGAAGAAGACGATTGTGGTTGTGAGGCTGTTGAAGGAGGTGTGTAAAGGACTGGCTGGAGCTTGTATGACGCATCGAAGCTTACGCAATGGACAGTGGATGGGAGCCGTAAGAGCCACAACTTCGAGCAAGGAAAGAAAGACTGACAGGAACAGCTTGTCCAAACATACTCAGACAAATTTCCGGTTTTGGCTGCTATCCCTCTCCCGTATACAGACGCTGCGTAAGTCTCCCCGGCATGATTTAACACCATACTGACAGTTGAAGCGTCCGCAAGGCGAACTATGCCCTCGACTCCCTTGGCTCCATGGGCGTCGGCGTACTGTCGAGCCATGCAGGCAAGTATCTGGGGAATTCAGAGTTCAAGCCGGATTTTGAGAATTTCAACAACAGGAAAAGCTCCATGGAAATCATTTACGTCCAGCCGACTGACTCGTATTTAAACGTCGATGGAAGTCTCATCTCTACGAGTACATATAAGAATGTGGAAAGAAGAAGTGTCAAGACCTGGCGGGGATACAGTTGCTGAAACATATTCTAGTGCAATTGCTGAACTATACTTTGACACTGGAAGGACGTTGATGGATCTTACCTTGACGCACACGATTTTCAACTTTACTAAGATTCACTATGCGGTATCCTAAGTAGACAGTTCTTGCGGTTGTATCTCCAGTTCAACAGACAGGCCATGGAAGCGGATAGGACAAGGTAAGTCCATAAGCTGCCCACGCAGCCAAAAGACTGACGAGAGATGCAAGATCCTGGTGGGACAGCACAGGCTCGCATACCTTAACCAGGTCAAAGACCTGTTGGCTCGGTAAGTAGGCTTCTCCTGGGAGTATGGAGAAGGGCGATCATGTTTCCAGATTTGGTGAATGACTGGATGACGCAGGACTATCCGTACGGGAGACCGCAGCGGTATTAGCCAGCTGATGAGGCGATAGAAAGGACAGACTTTTTGTTGGATGCCGAAAAGGAAGGGGTGTTTGAAAGGAATGCTGCGAAACTCCTCAAGGACAGGATCCCTGGGAGCTGGCGATGAGTGTCTCTACATCCAAGAGTGGTGGAAGAAAAGAGGGAATTTGAAGACTTGTTTAGGCGTAACGGTGTCTTTATTAGGCAGTTGTTTGGCCAGCCTTTGTGACCGTGCACCGATGCCAATTGCACCAATTGTGTCGTCAGACGATCCACAAGGCCACGGGTTGGCTCATAACAATGAACGATGCCATGGGAATTTGTTGGTCACACCAGCGTGAGGACTGGGTATAGCATGGTAAATCCGTGAGGCAGAGCATGAGGAACGGGACGAGGCGGGTCAACCGGGGACGAGAGCGTGTCGTCAGTAAAGCAAGTCGATGAGCTACAGAGCGGCGAGGGCATTGTTGTTGTAGCAGGTATATGTATTGTAGTGCGGTGGTGGTGTCAGAAAGTGGAATGGTCTCCAAGGCTCGGGCGTGGGTGCTGAAGAATTGCCGCTCGCTAAGCCAGCCGCTAGCCCCACTCGCCCTCTGTCAGCCAAGCGTAAAACCTAGCATCCCACCGCGCGCCCAACCCTCCTCTCTCGCAAACCTCACACTCGATCAACTCGAAGGGTTCCATTAGAGGCACTGTCGGCCTTGCGAACACCGTCGACTGATCCTACTCCCTCCTGCCATTAAATACGCTTTACGACTCGTTCGTGCCGGCAGCAACAGACCTCCGCTGAAGCGGGGTAATTCACTCGAGAGAGGCAAATTTTCATCTCTAGACCTGCTACCCGTACAACACCGCCAAGATGGTCAAGTAAGTCGTCATTCCTGTCTCAACACCTCCTTTGCGCGCCTCTGTTGCTACAATCCATACACGCGCCATCTCGGTCGATTTTGGAGCTTGCGCTAACATGATCTTCACAGCTTCACGGTCGAGGAGGTATGTCGCCGACGACGCTCGCACAAGGAACGACGACAGTTGGATGATGCTGACCTGAATCAAGATCCGTGGTCTCATGGACAAGCCAACCAACATCCGTAACATGTCGGTTATTGCCCACGGTCGGTTGCGCCCATTGGAGTCCTTTCTTGAGACAGAACGCTGACAATATTCGCAGTCGACCACGGCAAGTCTACCCTTACCGACTCCCTCGTCCAGCGCGCTGGTATCATTTCCGCCGCCAAGGCTGGTGAGGCCCGTTTCACCGACACTCGTCCGGACGAGCAGGAGCGTGGTGTCACCATCAAGTCGACAGCCATCTCCCTGTACGCTCAGCTCGAGGACCCCGAGGACATCAAGGAGGCCAAGACCGACAAGAACGAGTTCTTGATAAACTTGATCGACTCGCCTGGTCACGTTGACTTCTCCTCCGAGGTCACTGCTGCCCTGCGTGTCACTGACGGTGCGCTCGTCGTCGTCGACACCGTCGAGGGTGTCTGCGTCCAAACCGAGACTGTCCTGCGCCAGGCCCTTGGTGAGCGTATCAAGCCCGTTGTCATCATCAACAAGGTCGACCGTGCTCTCCTCGAGCTCCAGGTCTCCAAGGAGGACCTGTACCAGAACTTCTCTCGTGTCATCGAGTCCGTCAACGTTGTCATCGCTACCTATTTCGACAAGGTGCTCGGTGATGTCCAGGTCTACCCCGAAAAGGGCACCGTCGCTTTCGGTTCCGGCCTCCACGGCTGGGCTTTCACCGTCCGCCAGTTCGCCGCGAGGTACGCCAAGAAGTTCGGCGTCGACAAGGCCAAGATGTCTGAGCGTCTCTGGGTAAGTTGAAATCCGCAAATTGAAGAAGAATCGCAGTGCTAATAAATGCAGGGCGACAACTACTTCAACCCCAAGACCAAGAAGTGGACCAAAACCGCTCCCGAAAACGGTGAGCGCGCCTTCAACCAGTTCATCCTGGACCCCATTTTCCGTATCTTCAACGCCGTCATGAACTTCAAGAAGGACGAGATCCCTAAGATCCTCGAGAAGCTCGAGATCAAGCTCTCCTCTGACGAGAAGGACCTTGAGGGCAAGCAGCTCCTCAAGGTTGTCATGCGCAAGTTCCTGCCTGCTGCCGACGCCCTTCTTGAGATGATGATTCTCCACCTTCCTTCGCCCGCTATTGCCCAAAGGTACCGTATGGAGACTCTATACGAGGGCCCTCACGACGACGTCAACGCCATTGGTATCCGTGACTGCGACCCCAAGGCTCCCCTCATGCTTTACGTGTCCAAGATGGTTCCCACCTCGGACAAGGGTCGTTTCTACGCCTTCGGTCGTGTCTTCTCTGGTACAGTCAAGTCCGGTCTTAAGGTTCGCATCCAGGGCCCCAACTACACCCCTGGCAAGAAGGAGGACCTATTCGTCAAGTCCATCCAGCGCACCATTCTCATGATGGGCCGTTTCATCGAGCCCATTGAAGATGTCCCCGCCGGTAACATTCTCGGTATCGTCGGTATTGACCAGTTCCTGCTTAAGTCTGGCACCCTTACCACCAACGAGACTGCCCACAACATGAAGGTCATGAAGTTCTCCGTCTCCCCCGTCGTCCAGCGTTCCGTCGAGGTCAAGAACGCCAATGACCTGCCCAAGCTTGTCGAGGGTCTCAAGCGTCTGTCTAAGTCTGACCCTTGCGTTCTTACCATGATCTCTGAATCTGGTGAGCACATTGTCGCCGGTGCTGGTGAGCTCCACCTCGAGATTTGTTTGAAGGATCTTGAGGAGGACCACGCTGGTGTCCCTCTCCGCATCTCCGACCCCGTCGTCCAGTATCGTGAGACCGTCGGTGCCGAGTCGCGCATCCAGGCTCTGTCCAAGTCGCCCAACAAGCACAACCGTCTCTACGTTGTTGCTTCGCCCCTTGGTGAGGAAGTCTCCAAGGATATTGAGGATGGCAAGATCGGCCCCCGTGACGACTTCAAGCTTCGCGCTCGTTACCTCGCTGACGAGCACGGCTGGGATGTCACTGACGCCCGTAAGATTTGGTGCTTCGGTCCCGACACCAACGGTGCCAACCTTCTGGTTGACCAGACCAAGGCCGTCCAGTACCTTAGCGAAATTAAGGACTCTTTCGTCTCTGGTTTCCAGTGGGCCACCAAGGAGGGTCCCGTTGCCGAGGAGCCCATGCGCTCCATCCGCTTCAACATCATGGATGTCACTCTCCACACTGACGCCATTCACCGTGGAGGTGGACAGATCATCCCCACTGCTCGTCGTGTGTTGTACGCCGCCACCCTGCTCGCCGAGCCCGCTCTGCTCGAGCCCGTTTTCTTGGTCGAGATCCAGGTTCCCGAGCAGGCCATGGGTGGTATCTACGGTGTACTTACCCGCAGGAGAGGTCACGTGTTCGAGGAGGCCCAGCGGCCTGGTACTCCTCTTTTCAACGTCAAGGCCTACCTGCCCGTCAAGGAGTCTTTCGGTTTCAACGCTGACCTCCGCTCCAACACCTCTGGCCAGGCCTTCCCTCAACAAATCTTCGACCACTGGCAGATTCTGCCCGGTGGCTCTCCTCTCGACAAGACCAGCCAGCCCGGCCAGGTCGTCGAGGAGATGCGTAAGAGGAAGGGTATCAAGCCCGAAGTTCCCGGCTACGAGAACGTAAGTCATCACAATCTGCAGTCTTTAGAAGTGTTGCTAACATATTGTAGTACTACGACAAGCTCTAAAGGGTTTCTGTCGAAAAAAGATAGACTTCCTTTACGCCCATGTTTCCAGACTCCGGGGCATCATCGGGGATGCCCATCATCTTTGTTCTCGCTCAAGAAGAAACGACGGGGGCATAGGTATCTCAAAAGGCTCAATTTAGAGATATGACGGATGATGGCATACAGGATATACCAGACCGGCGCCCCGCCGAGAGATGATGCTGCATTGATGCCTCTTTCCTGCACGATTCTTTTTTTTGTGTCTAGGATGCTAGAAATCGAGATGACATGAACACAAACATGCCCCATGATTGCTGTGACTTGATTGCCTTGCTGAATTGCTTTAAGTGACGCGCTAGTCTTGCCAGTGCGGATGGATGGATGGATGGATGGATGGATAGATTAACTTGCCAGCGCGGAGGTTAGGCTGTTAAAAGCCGGCAGAGGTCTTAGTCACGTGTAGAGCCTCAGGCGCGAGCGGGATTTTCGTCATCGCGTCGCTGGCGACTTTTGAATGGACCGAGCACTTTCACCACCACTGCACTCACATAAAATCTCTCCACAGAGTCCACCGCCGTCTATCATTTTCAATCCTGAGTCGCAAGTTGCTTTCAAAGTTCGTCACAGTCTCTACATTACGTACACGCCAAAATCGCCGTGTTGAGGGACTTTGCTCCAACATTCTGCCGCCAAGATGCACATCGATGAAGCAGAGAGCGCGCAGCTCAAGAAGTGGATAGTCAAACGCTTAGAGGACATGTGCGCGAAGCTTCCTGTTTTCTTCAGCTCTTTCCACTGACAAACGTAGCTCTGACGCAGACTCTGACGTTCTAGCCGACTATGTTTTGGCTCTGGTGAAGTCCGAGGACCCCGATGAGCAGGTGAAAGCCAACTGCTTGGAGAATCTCGAAGACTTTTTGCACGACCGTAAGCTTTGTATCCAAATGCCTTCCTACAGATCACTGACTATGCTAGATGCTGCGCCTTTTGTGGACGATGTCTTGAACGCGATTCGCACAAAATCATTCAACGGCTCGAGTAACCCGCCCCAACCGCAACCAAGCGTGCCGACCGGGCCCTCATTCAAACCCCCGACTGGACCAGCAAGCACAACTAGGAGGTCAAGCAATCAGCCCCAAAACGGTCTCTTCAACAACAACGCGGATCTGTCGCGCAAGCGGACATGGGGCGATAGAGCAGGAAGCGAGCAGCGGGATGTTCAAGACTCTCACTACGGGCGTGGTGTCGGCGGCGACAGGGCTCTAAAACAGATCCGCCGCGGCAATCACCAAGGTGGAGTTGGCCGTGGAGGTCGGCCAGGTGGTGACATTGGGATTGTGAGTCTGCCAGGACTGGCGCAATTTTCCATGCCTGCTGCGCAGAACGCATCTCAGATGTCACACATGCCCAACAATCCAACTGGACTGTCCCCGCTCGACCCCAACAACCCTATGGCTGCTATAGCTGCCATGCAAGCCTTGGGACTTGCTCCTCCAAACTTTCCTGGTCTGCCCATGGCTGGCTCGCCGAGCAGCTTTGGCCAGGGCGCTCTACAGCCTGGTTTTCCACAGCCGGGGCAACCACCCGCTAGAATTGGACAGAGATGTCGCGACTACGACACCAAGGGCTTTTGTGCCCTGGGCAGCATTTGCCCTTTCGAGCACGGCACAGATCCCATTATTGTGCCCGCAGATGGTCCGTCTAATTTCACTATGCACCCTTCTCGACAATCCCTGCTGGAGTTGCAGCAACTGTCGACCAACCCAAATCTTACTCCAGTCACTAACTCTCGAATACCAGAATACGACCCAAAAAATGCAGCCATTGACACCGAGCGAGCGCTGAACGGCCATGGCCCTGATCGCCGCCATGGTGACCGGGGTCGTGGTTCGAGACACAGAGGCCGTGGAGAAGGAGGCCGTGGTCGCGGCGGACGCGCCGCGTTTTCCTCTGCCGGTCCAAATCACGACCGTTCGATTACCACGGTTGTCGTCGAGCAGATCCCCGAGGACAAGTTCACCGAAGACGCCGTCCGCGAGTTCTTTTCCCAATTCGGAAACATTATGGAAATCACGATGCAGCCGTATAAAAGGCTTGCCTTGGTCAAGTATGACGATTACTGGTCGGCTCGAAGCGCGTACGATAGCCCAAAGGTTATATTTGATAATCGGTTTGTCAAGGTATATTGGTACAAGCCAGAGCAACACAAGAAGGAGCTCAACGGAGCCAACGGACAGGGGAGCGACGGCGCCAGCATAAAGCCCGACGAGGAGATGGTGGACATTGAAGAAGTCAAGAGACGGCAGGAGGAGGCACAAAAGATACACGATGAGAAGCAAAAGCAGCTCCAAGAGACGGAAAAGCAAAAGGCGGAAGTCGCGGAAAAGCTCAAGGCGCATGCTGAAGAGCGCAAGAAGTTGTTGGAGATGCTGGCGTCCAAGACCAAGTCTTCTTCTCCGACGGGCGCCAAATCCGTGTCTCCGCAGTCAAAAGAGGGAGAGTTGGCCCCAGCGTCGGAAGAGAAGAGCTCTCAGACCGAGTCTCTGAAGCTGAAGCTGGCGCAGTTGGAAGCAGAGGCCGAAAGCATGGGTCTCAGCGCCGACGACCCATATAGCTCGACATCCTACCGAGGACGCGGTGGCCGCGGCGCCTACCGCGGTCGCGGCGGCTGGGCCCCGCGTGGCAGAGCCTACGACCCGTCATTCCACAGAGGCTCTTACCGCGGCCGTGGCGGCTTCAGCGGCTCGCCGTATGGCGGTGCTAGAGGCGGTGCAGTTAAGAGGCTTGATAACCGGCCGAAGCGTGTGATCGTCAAGATTGGCGAGGGCGACGAGGAGTGGACAGGCGAGAAGGACGAGGCATTTAGAAGCCATCTCTTCGTCAGTGGTGTCTGAAAATTAGGAGATGCATTTTGCTGACTTAATGATACAGAACAACTTTGAGTTCGAGTCCGTTGAGCCCTACCCTGACGCCAAAAATGCGCAGGTCGTTGCGTTCAAGGAGCGCTACGTCGCTGAAAATGTAAGTATATCATCCATCCTTTTCCATCCTTTTCAAAACCCCGACAAAACTAACTCTCCATCCACAGTTCATGCACCAAACGGCCTCCATCCCCTCTATCGGCGCTGTCTCTCTCTCCTGGGCCCCCAATCCACCCATCACACTCCCTACGCCGTCCACCTCGGCGCCCACGTCTACGGATGCGGCAAAACAAGCTGATGCATCGACGACCGACGTCTCAATGGGCTGTGATGGTGACGCTGGTGTCGACGCAGCCGATGATCTCGATCATGATGTTGGCGGCGTGGCCGACGCGGATCAGGTGCGCATGCCGGAGAACCTGGACGTCGCCGACGACGATGACCGGTGGATGGCCGTGTAAGGCGCATATAAGAGCGATGCTGGCGCTAAAGATGCCGGCTCTGGCTAGAAGTCGATGTGAAAATCCAAGTAGGGAGGGCGGAGACTCTCGGGAGCTTGAACAAAGGATTGATTGATTGATTGTACTTGTATAGCAACGGATGGCCGAATGATTCGACCTCTCTCCACCTGGGCGGGCTTTCAAAAACGCAGGAGCGAGCGAGCAAGGCAGTACGTGGGGCTGGTACTTCTTTTTGTTCTCCTTTATTTGAAATCAGCCTATTTAGCCCGCATGCTTGTCTGCCTATGTCGAGTGTTTTGAGAAAGAGATGGAAAGCAGATGAGTGGTACAGCAAGCCAAGCGAGCGAGCGCGCACGGAATCGACGCTGCTTTTACACTACCATAGTGATTCCTACATTGAACGAGTAGAGAGAGCCGTGAGCGAGATGTGGGATTTCGTTTGAAGGTTTGACAAATTAGTCAATGTGTGGGCCGCGCCAGTCAATGGTCTGCGTTCTTCTCGGGTTCATGGGTTACTTCCCTTTCCCTGCCCTGCTTCAGTGATCCAGGTCACTCAGTCAAATGGTCACCCATAAAAAAAACAGGCATACACGCAGTCTTCGAATTCAATTTTCGGGCCATGATTGTCAAGATTTGTTGATCTCTTTGGCCCGACTGACTTGCTTGATTCCGTTGTATGGGCTATAGGCACAACGCAGCGTCTTCGGTCACACGAGGAGAAGCCCTGTAAACGAGCCATCTTTGATAGCTAGCCATTCTGCTGCCTCTCATTTCGTCCGTCCAGCCATACAATTCGTGCCCATCACTTGCCCTCCCACTCTATTATTCTTTTGCTTGGATCACCTTCTTCCGTTCGCCCGTTTCTTTTTGCACAGAGCAGAACAAGTTCGACGGATATCAAGGCGGATGAGGCGCTGAGTCGTCCGACAGACAATAAGCGACGGAAGGGAAGGAGACGGGGGCTCTCCCGTCTGTCTGTTAGCCACCGGTCGACCCCCCACCCCCCAATGGGGTGAAATACCGCAAGAGGTGCGAACAAAGAGAGGAACCATTGCAGACGAGTGCGATGCTTAGATGTGTAAGACGGTCTGTGGCTGCTCGTTTGTGGCGAGGAGATGGCGCTGCAATGCCATGCCTGTCGAGGCGTAAGGATTTGGTGAATTGCAGGATTGTGCACATTGCACCCGTAGATGCTCGAGTGTCCCGTGATTATGGCGCTTAGTTGCGCCCGAGAAGCTGATCTCAAGGGGCAAGGCCGTAATTACCATGCTTCAGCGTGCCCTCGTCCGTACTGTGTAGTCGTTTTTGCAGGCATCCACGTGCAAAGATGCTCGTTGTAACAGTGGACAGGCGGGTTGAAGCGCTAACAGCGGTGTCGTGGTCCTCTGGCGCTTCCTGGCTAGGGATCTTGCACATTCGACAAGCCTCTCCTTCTTCCGCAAATCTCCTGCGTTTCCCCTCTCTTGATCTAAGTATTCCAGGTCCAATACATTGGCTCAAAGCCTTTTGTTCACCTCCCTCTCCCACGCTCTCCTCTTCCGCCTCCTCTCTCGCTGCGTCCTGGCATCTCAACTTCCACCTCGTACTCTTCCTCCTCATCTATAAAGTATGACTTGACCGTCCTCTGCTCGTCTCGCGCACGCCCCGCATCCAGCATGAAACGCACCGTGCCACCAAGGCCACGCTGGCCGATGCCGACTCCAACACCAGCAGGCGGGACCGATTCCGCTCTATTGTCGGTCGTGGCCGCAGTCGACGAGGGCGTACTGGCACCATTAGTGCTCGTTGCAATCTTATTTGCTCCGTTCGTCGCGTTCGCTTTCTTGCCGCTATCATTCTTGTCGCTATTGTTTGCGGGCTTAGGCAAGGAGTTCGGCGCCGGCGTGAAGCGCGGCAGCTGCTTGGCGCTGGCTTCTTGGTTGAGCATAATGCGCACGTTGATGTACGTGTCGAGCGGGTAATTGAGCCCGATGAGGCTGGATACGCGGTGGTGCGTGTACAGGTCGAGCAGGTCGAGCATTGTTTCTTGTCGTCGAGGGTGCGTGTTAGCTTTTCCAGGGCTGTAAGCATGCAAGGTGGCGGGAGAGACGCACCCATTACTTCGGCGCGGGTCACATGCCAGCGCGCGTAGTCTAGGTTTTCTTCAGAGATTAGAGTCATGTTTGCGCCGTGCAGGCGTGCTGCCAGCTCGACGCAGGCAATGGCCATGGCAGGCGTCGTCTGCTTGAGCGGCGCAAATGTGCGGTATAAGTCCAACGTCATTTGGTAGGCGGTGCGGCCCACATTTTCCTTTGCGAAGGCACATTTCCGCGTCAGCTTGATGACAAGCTTCTGCGGCTGCCGACTTCTGAAATCAAAGCCAGCAGCCTCGAGCATTAGGCGCTCGAGCCCGATGATGACTTTTGATGGCTGCTCCAGTTGCTGCGACGGCCTAGATTAGTCGGCGGGACAAGAGGGATTGGGTGGAGCAGCGTCCAAAACTCACAGGATCATCAGGAGAAAGTTGTTCGGAGGGGGAGAGCTTGAGATTGAATGACGCGCAAATGATTTCCTTTGACTTTTTGAGCGTGTCTTCGATCTTACATGCCGTGAAGAGGGCTGCTAACGAGGCTTCCTGCATCACAGTTAGACTCGCAACGACGGCGCAATAGTGGAGGATAAATGTACAATTGGACTATACTCGCTGTCCGAGTGAATTAGTCGGAACTTATGATAGTAGACGCATGCCGTGTTAAAAGTCCGCACCGGGCTGCAGAAAGTCAGATGACGTGCCGGAAAGTTGATAATTCGCACTCACAGTTGGAGGGCTTTTCGTACGTCGTCAATGAGCTTGACGCCTTGTAATCGTATGCCGTCTTCTTTGGCTTCGGTCATGCCCATAAGGGCCAGATAGTTCTCGATCTTCTGATGGAAGATGTAGGGCTTGGCAACTTCGATGAAGGACGGATGGGGGCCCGGATGGCCATTTGGCGCGCCCAGAGGCGGAGGCGCGGGTACCATTGCCGGACGAGTCGAGAGGTCGTAAATGGAGATGGGCCAGCTTTCGTTTGTGTGTCCAGAAAACCTAGCAAGCTGTGGATAGTGTTGTCTACGCGATGGGGCTTTGAGTCGTGGTGTGCAGGTTCCAGACTAAGCAGAGTTTGGATTGGTCGCCGCACGATCCCTGCTCTTCCTTCGCGCCTTCGATTCTCCGATTCCGTCTTTCCTCGACCTCACTCTCCCTTTGCCGTTCATTACCACTTCACTCTCTTCCCTTTTGCAACTTTCGCCGTTGGTTTCTCCATAAGTTTTGGAGCGGCAGGATCGTCTCCTGCTTGCATTTTTCACTGCATCTTGCCAGATGGCACCAGCAACATCCTCAAACCACAGCCGAACTTGTACTGTGAGGTGCGCGACCAGGTCCTGAAGTTGTGTTGTCAGCTGCTTCGACTTAGCCGTCTCAAAGAGCTTGGAAAGTTGTTTTGGACTGGGCGCATTTGTTTCGCAGGGTAATAAGGCCATGCTTGGAACAATTAATCTACTCCGCGGAAGAAAACCCGGGATTCTTGAGCGCGACGGCAAATGGTCTGAAGCTTGACATATCATTGTTTGACCATCAGCAATGTCTCTCAAGCTTCCGAATTTCTTCCGCTGTGATGCTGTCAGCGAAATGTCAACCTTATTCCAAATGGCTCCCGTTGCCAGGGACGTGCTTTCGCTGCCACTGTTGAAGGCACTCAGACGAGCAAAATAGAAGGCCGCAAAAAGTTTCCAGTCGTTTTGGCGGCCAGCAATTGAATCTCGGACTGCCGCGGAAGCGACTGTAGCTGTGTCTCATGTTTCCACTACACCACCAACCCGTTTCGCGTGACTTGCTGCTGTACAGTGGAGAGTACCGAAGGTTTTGCATTATATGCACAAATTTTCAACGCTGATCGACCAGGCCGATAAAGCTGCTCTGCGCAACCAAAGGACCATTTTGCGACGCAGAGGCGACAATCACGCATCGATATAGGGCGTCTGCTCTATCTTGGCCAACTTTGCCAGGGTAACACTCGAAATCTACGCAGTACCCTCGCCTTGCATTTCGGAAAGATCCTGTGACTTGGGTAGCCTATTCGCATTTGCTGCGTTTATTCGGTCACCTCTACTTGAAAACGGCGGGAGCCTCGGCACTGACAACACCACAGCCTACAAACGACACGTGCTTGTGTCTACTCCACTCGTCGACAAGCCGGAGGGAACCTCATGCAGAATACACATGATGCGTACTTATGCTGTTCAATCTGATGGTGATCAATGAGGCAGATCACTGTTGGTCCCTGTGGAACGCTCGCCGCGACTGTGGAATTTTGATCAAAACTAGTTCTTGGATTTTTTCACCCAAGACAGAGTAGAAGAGATGGAGCTTTTTGTGTTCCGATGCCCGTTTGAAGGCTGTGACCAGTTTTCGCGTGGAGACCACAGGATTTTCGATGGCAACTGCGATTACGACGAAAGCGATAACAGGGACAGTGACAGCCCCAAAGAGGTCGACGTCGACACGGAGGAGCTGGAGTATCATTTACCCAAAACTTTCTCGTTGACTATAAGTGCAGCACCGACTCTTGTCCGAGTCATACTCTCTTCATATGAGCACCCCAGGCCTAGCGTTTAGATAGCTTCAGCAGGATGAGATTGACTACTACCCTGATAGCCCCGGCTCTGGAACCTTAGGTTCAGAAATCTGAGACACAGTGGACATTTCAGTTAGCCTTAAACCCTTATAGTTGAAAAAATTCGTCGCCAATATTTTCCCAGAGAACTGCTTCGCTATCAGCTAGCCAGGAAACAAGAGATAGCTGCTGCTGTCGTCAACCGCCCGTCTCCTTGGGAGGCTTGGTTCTCGAAGGGTGCTCAGGAGGAAGGTAATTGTCCGATTTTCGGGGAAATTGGCGAGGTGTTGGCAACAGAGTTATCACTGGTGTTGAGCCTAGTAGGAAATTTCCTTCTTGGATAGGTCTACCAAATGAAAAACAGAAGGGGTTTCCTTCTATCCTGTATAGAACTCTCTGACACGGTTCTCACACGCTTGTAATTCACCTAACTCAAAATCTAAGGATCACTGTTAGAAAATTGTTTGACTGAATCGCGATGCCAGCAAGATGAAGAGGGGAGAATGAACGTCTGCAGAGGAATTTTGTAGAGCCACCTCGAAAAAGTTGTCAAAAAATTTTGACATGCGAATTAGATTTTATTTTCCGATAAAGCATAATGGAGCCACTGGCCCATAAAATGCCATTGTCAAGCTGGCGTGAAATGATCCATGATTCCACAAGACCCAAGCTTTGCTTCTCACGCTTGAAATAAAGCGTCCGGATCTGGGTCCGGATCTCTCCGAAGCAGCTTCACAACACCATGGCCAAGAACGTGCAAAATACCAAAGGTCCTCATGCCGCGCAACATGGCGGCGTGGACACATCCCGCACGCCTTTTCAAGTCAAGACTGAACACTCTGAGACCTTCTCACATGCCACGTTGGGATATGGACGTGAGCTGTGCAAGGCCGAACAAAAGACTCCCAGAAAGCCGCACTCGGACGAGAAAAAAATCGACGCCCTCAGGATGGATGGTATTGCATCGGCAGCGGGAGAGCGGTCTGCAATGAGCAGGCATCGACTTTGAATACGAAGAATGCCAGCGATTTAGGGCGGCTCCGCCATCTTTCGGCTTCAAAGACTCTCTTGCATGAGCTAAACCACGTCAAATAAATTCATATGCATGGTTGTGGGCGTTGCGGAGTTGGTCGAGCGGATCGCCCCGACTGAAGCGACGGGTGTACCTAAAGCGTGCTCGGTGCATGAACGGGGGGGTTTCGTCGATGCTTGATTACTATATTCAAAATGAAGCTACGACAGCACTTCCATCTCCGCCGCCACCGCAGCTCGACACCATGTACTCCCACGCGACCAAGACTCTCCCCTCTCTTCGTCCACCATTCTACCACTCGCACAACACCTCAGTTTCTCAACCACTCCACACGGCGGGTCCAGGCAGGGTGTAGTTGGTGGGGATGGGGTAGTAAATGTTGATCAGAAGACCGGGGTCAGTTGCCTTGTACGCGCCAGGCAGGGAGACCTTGGGCGAGGGGTTGCCGTCACCACCGCCAGTAACCTTGAGCTGGCCGCAGGCGAGGTAGAACTGAGCGCCGCCCACGGTGCTCGCGCCGTGCAGCGCAATCTGTTCGACCCGCAAGAGGTACTCGCCGGACGGCAGGGTCTCAGGGAGAGTTACGAAGACTTCTTTCTTGCCTGCACAGGACCGCGTCAGTGAGGACGTTCGAGCATGATTATTGAGCTTAGATCGAGGAGAAAAGGAAAGGAAAGGAAAGTAAAGTAAAGGGGAGGGGAGGAGAGGAAACCATACCATCACTCGGCCACGTCATCCCCGTCGAGTTGATGATTGGACCCTGTCCAAAGATCTTGAACCAGACATCGCCTTCGCCCTGAAAGTTAGCAGCTGTCTTGCCTTCGGGAACCTTGGCCATGTAGAACTGGAGCGGGCCCGGGTGGATGATGTCCGGATCGATGCTGAAGCCGACCTTGGAGCCTGCAGCGATGGTGTATGTTTCGGCCGTCGAGTCGACGCTGCTGTCGGTCCAGCAGCGGATATCTGTGGAGTTGACATCCGTGACGGGCCCGTGACTGTAGTGGTTTGCCGTCATGCGTACGTATTGCCATTCTTCGGTTGTGTTGCCGTTGGCGATGAGCGCTGGGAATGTGTCTTCATTCATAGTTAGAGCCTGTGCTGTTGTTGGTGGAAGGTTGGGGTTGCCGTACAGTGAGCACTGCTCAATCCCGCGGCACCCAAGAGCGCAAGAATCGTAGCAAGCTTCATGATGAATTTTAAAATGGTGATTTTGCGCTTGGGGAGGTACCGTATGCTCAAAGGCAAGACCTTAAAAGAGTGAATGGGCGGCGAGAAGGTGGAAGTAACTGTAGTAGCGAAAGAGACTTGTGACCAGCACTAACGAGCTCAAAAAGGACGTGGGCGCCACTTGCCTTTATACCACCATTCTCATCCTCATCCAAGTCCGGCGCTTTAGCCCACTGCATGATAGACTAACGCTGCTAGGAGATCAGAGTTGACCGTGCCCATAGCACTGCCAGCCCTGTGGATACTGTACAGCGCAGTACGGATGACAGACGGTTAAGCTCGCTTGCTGATGCTCAGACGAGAGCAAAAAAATGCAGACTGATGTTGACCATCCAATCGAATCGAGCGAGCCCATTCAACTCCGTGATAGCAGTGGAGCTCTAGTGCCCAAAGCGAGCGTTAAACATGGAAACAAGCATTTGAGCGGCTCTTGGCGCAAATTCTGAGCGGAGAAATCGATGTTGTGGCCTGTGGTTGAAACAGTGCAGACAGAAAATGGCGGCGATTTGCAGTGTTGATTCGTGGGAATGACGACAAGAGGTCCGCGCTGGCGGTTAGGAGGCTTGATGTCAGGAGGCTTGAGGTCGCGAGGCCGGTCCCGAGCCTCACGTGGAAGCATGGAAGATTGTTTCAGTGGCGTTGCATCTCGAGAAGAGAAATGACAAGGGAAAGATGGTTGTGGGAGTGCCCTGATAGAAGATTAGTTCCAGTGATTTCGCCGTGGTTTCCAAGCTCTTATATTTGTGCCTCTCTTATATATTAGTGAAGCTGACGAGAATTCCTCGTCGTTCTGAAGACAGCAACAAAAAGCACAGGAATAGCAGGATGGAGGAGAAGAACGGAATGCGAAGAGTGACTGAAGCGACAATGTGGGTCATTCTCGGCGGGGAAGGGGGGCGAGAGATCAATGTGAAGCGCGGATCAGATGGCGAAACAGCCAACCCCGTGCTCGCTTAGGTACCCGATGCTTATCAACCACGTCGCATAGATCCGAGAACCAAATGTAAGACGAATATTATCGCGCTGCTTTTTCAGCCAATCCTTGTTCTGATTATACAATGTAGCGTGATGCATGTGGTGGTAGCCTCGCCCCCAAACCAACAAGTCCGCAATGCAGTAGTTCGCTCATCCTATCAAATGAAAGCAACCATGTTCATTTTTCGACCATGAAAAAGTTGTACGCTACAACACACGCCTTGAACAAGTCTGCCGACACGCGATCATCTGGGAGCTCGAGAAGCGCGAAGCGGCCCCAGAACGTTGCTGTCAAGGGCTGCACTGCTAGGGCGTGGTAGAGCCGCGAATGGAAGAGGTTGAAGCGTTCGTGCGCATTCAAAGGCTTGCAATTCTCCAGCGCTTCCTCGTTGGTGGGATAGTAGGCGTCTGAAAATGAGCCTATTAATTTGTGACGTGAAAATCTGAGGTCTGGAGTCGCCGCAAGGAGCCACTTGCCGTAGGGTAAGCGGGGCAGGCAGTCTGCGGTACAAGCATTGTTGTAATTTTGAATGTCGATGTTCATCGTGTTGTCGAAGCTGGGTGCGTACACCGAAGTGAACTTGCCGCGGATATCGACGGTGACGACAAGCCTCTGTGGGCCTGTGTAGTCCTTTGCGGCGTTGTAAATGGTCTCGCAGGGCTGTGTAGAACAACTGCCGATACCACATATGACGACGGCGCCCACAATCTGAACCATGATCGTACGGAACTTTACGAACGCCGGATCGTCCAGCATCGCTGAATCCTTGATACCGTCTGGCATTTCCGGCATCTTGACGTATTCGTCAAAGAGTACAAGCAATGCATCGCACACCTTTGCAAAAACCTCTTGTACCTCCGTCTCCGTGACTTGGTAGGTTTCTGCGAGGTGGCTGAAGGGCGCCCCAGTGTGGCAGATGTAAAGGAAAATGGCGATTTGCTGGTCGGTTTGCAGCTCGATCGTGTCAACTAAGCGGTTGCAGTTGTCGAGGTTTGCGAGTTTGTATTCCAGTAGAGCGAGTTGGCCTGCGACACAAGAAGAGCGCCGTGGATCCTCGGTCTGTGTTGACATACTGAACGTGCTTTATGGCGGGCCGCGACGTGACTTGAATGTTTTGACCGGGTTGACAACTTGGACCGAGTAGATTACGATGATGGCGATGATGATACCGTTGCAACTTGTTAGTGGCGACAAACTTTGGTGAATATTCTATGAGAACATTACCCGTCATGTCGCTCGTTTACAAAAGCCGACGTTGCAGAGCCGCTGCTTTCTTGAGGAAAGAGCGACTAGATGTCTGTAAAGAAAACGACAGAAGACCGCGGCTCCATCCGAGTAAGGGGAAGTAGCAGGAGTCACAACAACTGTCCAGGCGCGGGCGGTCCTTTCCGTTTTGGCTTTCCGGCGAGTCCCTGAAATATGATCCCAACTCCAGAAACAGCGCCGTGTACGATAGGCGCATGTATACTGACATGTGAGAATCACTTACCATGTCGAGTACCAAGAGAAATTCCTGATCAAGCATCAGTGCTTGACGATTGCTTGAATGCTCCCCGCCCTGTTTGCCATGATTTCAAAGTCAGTCCCTGAAGTCGACGCTTCTTTGACTTACTCGACCCCTCTCCTGAGGATATTGGTCGGAAGAAAAAGAAGACCGCGCCAAAGTATCTGTAATGCCGTTTTCGATTTGCAGCTTTGTGCGGTCGGCTGGAATCTAGACTTGAGGCCAGCAAAGGCCCTTGCACCCGCATCTACAGTCTCTGTGATATCCCACCAAGACTGTGATGTCGATGGCAAGACTGAGAAATGAATGATGGCGACTGGTACCCAAGATATCTTGTTGGTCCATGCACTATGAATGGAAATGGGCAGACTGGTAACTTTGGTGCACCCGCGACCAGACGGGGTAGGGGGATCCACCAACGACATCATACCCCAACATTGCCCTGCTTTGATTAGCACCATACATCTAAATGTGCACCCTCCATCACAATGAAATTTTAGTCCTCCTTCCACCACCATTCGCTCTGACACGACTTGAGCGGATTCCTTGACCGTCACCAAACTGAAAGCAAAATCCATCGGCGACGGACCCCCTCGACAACAGCCATGTCGGTGAGTACCTCAAGCAAAGTCACTTTTATTCTGAGTTGGAAGAGCTTCATCGGAACCAGCAGTGTCTCGTGCTGGTTTTCGCCCGTTCTAAGCCTGATCCCCTCCGACAGGATTCACTGACGTCTCTTTCATTCCCATAGGACGAGGTCAACTACAGTACCATGCTATTCACCTTTGGTGGCCGCAAGGTTTCTCCTAGCTCCTCCGTCAAGGCCCATGATGATGAACGCGCTACTGGCGAGAATCTCATCTCAGGTGGTTCTGAGCGCCACCCCCTCCCTGGAAGTGGTGCCTTACGCGACTATTTCCAGCAGCAAGACGTCGAGATTGAGTACGCGGTTGACTGCCGTAACCAGCGCAAGGCTGCTGAAATCGCGAACATGGCACTGCGTGGCCCTCCAGAGCCCCCTCTGTTCTACCGTATGAAGTGGGAGGGTCTCCTTGCCTTGGGCGAGGCCATCGCGCCTCACATCAAACGCTACTACTGTGACGCTTGCCGCAAGAGTCTCCAAGCCTTGCAGGAGCAAATCGACAGTGTTCGATACCTCCAGGAAGCCATCGTCGCAGTAAGACTCCCCATAAGTAAATCGAGACGAAAGAAGACTGATTGGCGGTCACAGGGCCCGGTAATGATGGAAGATGAGTACAAGCTGATCTTGGACACTCGCAACCTGCTCGACGAGCAATCCCGCAAACTGGACGACGAGTACCGCAAGCAGCTCGGATAAATTTACTGGTAAGCGATAATCGAGAGCGACGGCCGCGGAGTGCTAATGGGAAAGACAGAGTTCCCGGAGATTGGCCTTGACAGCGCGACTTGCTCGACCTCGGAATCAAAGTCGAATAAACGCCAGATTGAATTTGCATGATGGCCCCATACTTGATGACGGAAGGATATGAAATTTGAGCGAATTGGTAGACAATCGAATGACTACCTTTGTGGGTTTGCCACCAGGCAATGGCAGAGCTCGCGACTAGATTAATCGTCCACTTCCGTGCAAGTGAGGAAAGTCCGATTCCGCCGGGGTAGTGTCTTCCTGTGTGATGTTCTTAGTGCCTGCGGTGTTTCCTGCATCGAATAGCATCCGCGTTTTGGAAGCAAGCAACGATGACAACTGCAAGAGGATCGATGACACCTCATGGCACCCAAAAACGAAATGACAGTAAGACAGAGAGTCGATATTGACAAAAACACTCCACAAAAAGCATAATGAAAGTGGAAAAGACGAAGCACTCCAGCTCAAGGTCAAGATTGACATTCTTGTCCGTGCGTCTAGCGTTACTTAAGCGAGCTCCGAAGCTTACCCATCACTAAACCCGGCACGTGAGTGAATGGATGAATGAATGAATGAATCCATTTACGTCCTTTATCAGCCACAGGCTATGTAGGACGGGTTGGCCTGATGACC